>JANHAO010004023.1:0-24985 GCA_026873985.1 Saraca asoca
ATTAAAGCTCATAAACATAATATGATATGATCAAAATTGTTTTCATCATCAAAACAAAAGATAGTCTAGCTGGCTAGGCTAACACCTAATACTAATGAGTTTTAGATAAATGACTCCTTCCAGGAATTTTTGCCTAAAAAAAAAGGATTATCAACCTCTGTATGCTTTGTTCACTCATGAAAGAATAAATTTATGGCAATGTGAGTGGTAGCCTGATTATCACACCATACCTGCATGGTTCTAGAGGACTCAAGCACAAGTTGGTGAAAAAGGTAACATATCCACACAAGCTCAATTGTAACATGAGCCATAGCTTGATATTTAGATTCTGCACTTGGCCGAGATATAGTAGTTTGTTTCTTACTTTTTCAGGACATAAGATTTTCATCAATAAACACATAATACCTTAAAGTAGATCTTTGATCCATAGGATATCTTGCCTAGTCTACATCAGAAAAGCCTTCTGCTCTGCAATGGCCATGATTTTGGTATAAGATTCCATGCCTAGGTGCCTTCTTGTGATATTTGAGGATGTTTATAATTGCATCCTAATAAGAGGTTCTTAGAGAAGTCATGAATTAATTTACTACACTTACTCGAAAGTAATGACAGGCTTGGTAATAATATGATAGTTCAAGTTCCCTATTAATCATCTATATCGTTCTAGGTTTTCTAGTGATTTTTCATCTTCTAATCCAAGCTTAACATTTGAAATCATAGGACTACATAGGACTATCACATGGTTTGGTTCCAAGTAAACTTGTTTCATTCAAAAGATCAAGCATGTATTTTCTTTGTGACAAGAAAATTTCTTTCTTATTTCAAAAGACCTCAAAGCCTAAGAAGTACTGAGGTGCTTCTAGGTCATTAGTTGGTTTGAAGGAAAGTTTTCAATTTTGAAATACCTAAGCTACCACTGCTAGTAATCACAATATCATCCACATAGATAGCCAGAAGAATACAACCTGAATTTGGTTGTCCATAGAATACAGAATGATAATGATCACTTTTTTTATCCCATATTCCATTACCACATTACTAAATTTTCCAAATTAGGCCTAAGAAGATTATTTCAATCTATACGAACTTTTTTAACTAACACATTTTTCCATACTCCCCCTGAGTGACAAACCCAAGTGGTTGCTTCAAATGCACTCCCTTAAGTAAATCACCATATAGAAAAGCATTTTTGATATCAAGTTGATGAAGAGCCCAATTTTGAGAGGTAGCAAGACAGATAAATAAACAAATTGAAGTAATCTTAGCCAAGGGAGGAAAAATATTCTAAATAATCTATGCCTATAATTTTAAGTATACCCTTTGGCCACCAAGTGAGTTTTCAATTGAGCAATGGAACCATCCAAATTAACTTTCATAGTAAACAACCATTTATACTTAATAGGTTTCTTACCATATGGTAAAGGCACAACATCCCATCTCTAATTTGCCTCAAGAACCATCATTTCTACCACTATAGTAGCACACCACCCATCATAAGAAAGTGTCTCAGAAAATGACTTATGAATAGTAATAAAATCCAACAAGGCAATAAAGGATAGTGAAGAGACAAGTAAGGATGAATATGACACAAAGGTAGAGGTAGGATAAAGGTGATTAAAGGTACCTTTTTTAGTGTAACTATGAATGCATTTTCATTAAGTGATAGGCAAATCGAGATCAAAGGGCATACAAAGCAGATCTAGTAGGGAAAAAGCTGGTAGGGGAGATGAAATTGATGAAAGGTTTGTAACATATGATACATATGATATCTTAGTAGCATTAGAAGGATAAACTACAACTAGTATATGCACTCTATAAGAATAAACATACTTAATGGGAAAAGGAACCCAAGTTTTAGTGGAAGAGACCTGAGAATCCTAAAGAGTGAAACACACAAGAAAATATTCATCCAAATTCAAATTTTGATATCAAGCAAGAAGACTCAAAATATCTAAAAAATAGAATAAATTCAAAGAAAGTAATATCAAAAGATACAAAATAATGACCTAATTAAAAAAAAAAAACATTGAAACCCTTTTTGAGTTTGAGAGTACCTAAGAAAAATAGATTTCAAAGACTAAGGATTCAACTTAGAAATTTGAGGATAAAGATCCTAAATAGAACATGTACAACCAAAAACATATGAAATGAAAGGAAACAATGTATGAGAAAGAAACAAAAGAGAATAAGGTACTTGACTATTGAGAATTGAAGATGGCATATGATTGATCAAGAAATAGGTTGTAGAAATTGCATCTATCCAAAACGCCTTAGACATGTTCATATGAAACAAGAGAGCATGAGCAACCTCCATTAAGTGATAATTTTTTCTTTCAGCTACTCCATTTTGTTGTGGAGTAACTACATAAGATGACTAATGGATTATACTATACTGTGACAAATATGAGGAAAATTGTGCTAAAAAGTATTCTTTAGCATTATCACTTCGCAAGTTGTGTATAGATGTTTAAAATTGATTCATAAATTCTACATGAAAGGCACAAAAGATATCATATAATTCTAATCAACATTTCATCAAATAAAGCTAAATAACTCTTGAATAATCATCAACAAAAGTAACAAAGTAACAATAACCAAATTTTGAAACAACTAGATAAGGACCCCAAACATTTGAATGTATGAACTCAAAAAGGGATACAACTTGTTTATTGACATAAGGAACAGAAGACCAAATACATTGTTTAGCAAATTGACATGACTCACAATCTAAAGTAGAAATAGAACTTGAACTAGGACATAATGTTTTTAGAGACACCAAGCAAGGATAACCTAAAGCACAATGTAACTAATATAGAGTGTGAGTAGCAATAGCAATAATTGGCTAAGAAACTTTTTCATCAAGTGTGTACAACTCACCAAATTCGTATCCCCTACCAAAAATCTATTTCATAAAAAAACCTTGGAAAACATAATAGCCAGGAAAAAAAAAAGAAAATACCACAATTATAAGTACGTGTTAATTGATTGAGAAAAAGTAACTTGAATGGGGAAATGGGAAAATAAAAAACATTGGACAAAGAAATAGTAGGTGCAACATTGACTATACCACTTCCAACAAAAAAAATAGCAGACCCATTTGCTAAAGTAACATGAGAGGTAGATTAGTTATGAAAAGAAGACAAGATGTCTGTATTACCACCATATGATTAGTAACACCTAAATCAATAATCTATCTAGTATTAGAACTGGAAGACGCAATAGGATTACCTATCTGAATCATAGTGGCTGTAGATCAAATGGGTGAAGACTTCTAAGAGATCTAAAATTGAATGTATTGAGCATACTCATCTTCAAATATGGTTATGCCTTGATTGGGCTTAGGCTCTTGTGTAGGAGTACTAGTGATAGTATGTGCAAAACGAGATGGTGGTGTGTTTTTCCCAATCAATTTGGGACAATTTCTCTTGATATGACTAGGCTATATACAATAATAATAGATTTAGGTATTATCAAAATCACACCCCCTTCCTCTTTCTCCTTTAGTACTATCATGACCCCCTCAGATTAAAGCAAATGACTTACTAGGAGTTGTACACTAAGAAGGTACATCTTTGACATTTCAAAGAATACGATAGAAAGCATTTACTCATGTGAATGGTTTAGAACTAGTTAGAATTTGTTAATAGGCAGTGTTAAGTTCAAAGTATAGAGCCATCAGAAAACACAGAACTCCCAATTATTTTCATTGAGTATGTATCACCTTAATGTCAATGGTGATAGGAATAAGAGCATTCCACTGCTCAAAAAGAAGATTAACATCAGAATAAAATTGTGAGATATTTTTACTTTTTCCATCGGGCTAAAATATTGATACGAATAAATTGTACATTTGATGCAGATTATCCTTTTCTGAGTAAAGTCTCTCAAGGAATGTCTACATGTCCTTGAATATTTTGTAATGAACAGTATTATCCTTAACTTCACTTGCCAAGGTATTACACAAAAAGCCAAGCAAATGTCGATCTTCCACCATCCATTTAGCTTCTGTGCTATCTGTAGAAAGATTTGAAGTGAGATGATCTGACTTTTCAATATCATCAAAGAAATATTCAACAACTCTTTTCCAAGCAAGATATTGCCTACCTTCTACATCTAACTTTTAGTTAGTAATTTTACTAGAGGTTGGGATCAAATCTGAGAAGAGTGTTAATCTCTAATTTTCCTTCATCCCTAAAAACCAAGTCTTTGTTTTTGGTGCTCAGATTAGACATGGAGTTAACTATCATAAAATTTCAACCAAAGATTGAAAAAAAAAATTCTCAAAAAAAAAATAGAGAAAAACACACTAGAAGTTACCAAACCAAAGAACTAACCATATAGAGATGTGTAGTGGCTACCGAAGAAGCTGTAGAAAGAAGTGCATCCTCAGAAAGTGGCTCACGCTTTGTTATGGACTATTGTTATCCTCTACACATGGGCCTTATGTGCCATCATAGAGCCTGTATATGTGCTACGCACTTTTCCTTAAAAGATTCGTCAAAATCTAATATATTGTTTTGCTAACCTAGTTTTGCCACCCATTTATTCAAACACACCAAACTCCTCAAGATAGATGTGTTTTGCCAAAATTTGATGAATACCAATCGCTAAAAAATCTGTATCCAGATGATAGATACTCTCCACTAAACATGCAATCTAAGATTATTGCCAAATTGAAATTGTCATGACTTATAGCATCAAAGAAGAAAAGAAAGGAAAAGGAGAAAGAAAGGAATGTTAGCTTTTGTTGATTAGGCTAAAATAAAGAGAGAAGATATCTTGGTTTTTTCTTTTAAAAGGCTTTAGGTATCATGTTAAGAGAGAGAGAATTGTGAAGCCATGTTGTACAATGAGGGAGACACATTTATTTATATTAAAAATTAACAGTACAATATACCCATGACTCATTGACCTATTTAGACTCATAACTTAACTATCCTATTTATCAACAATAAGTTAATTTTCTTAACAAATTTACCCTCACAAGAATAAAAAGATCTCTTTATTTAGAAGAAAATTAACAAAATTCAAAATGCATACTATATGAATGTTACCTTACCAAAATTCAAAATTGTGATATATGATAACTAGGTTGCCCTACCATTGTCTTTTTAAATAAAAAATAATACTTACATTAAAGTTGTGCACTCTTTTCATTCATTTATGAATTTAGCAAAAGTTAAACATGGCAGATTAATGAAATAAATAACTACAAAATTAGTAGGATTATCTATTGTATAACTTTCTCTAATTGTTGTTATTTCAATCATACTTGATCATTAAAAAGTCTAAAGTTATATTCATAAAGTATTGACAAGAACAACTAAGTGTACCTATAATTAGTTAGGGGCACAAAGTTAGTAGTTTCCCATAATTTGGATCATCCTCAAGGATCAATGTATTAAGAGAAATCCTCAGACATTTCCATTATGCCATGCAACAACATCTATGATAAGGCCTTTGTCATCATAGCTCTAGAATTGTGTCCATGAACCACTATAAATAGAAAATGCCCTTCCAGTATCTATTCCTAGTATGCAAAGAGATGAATGCCATAATAAAAGTATGATCTTGCAAATATTGTATTAGAAAGGTAGGATATCACCATTGTAGAAAAACCATTGACCTTTGCTTGAAAAGGCAAACTCACTACAATTTGGAAAAGGCTAGAAATCAATGAAGATAAGGAGGGAAAAGGGGTTTTAGGTGACATGAGGTAAAGAGGGAACAAATTTGAAGGAAAAAAAAGACTCAATGATTTGGTTTGAAATTTGAAATTAGGATGGAATTAAAAGGCAAAAATAAAAAATTAAAAGAAAGCACATGGAGTTCAGCTGATTTCAAATACATGCAGGCAAAAAATCAATACAAGGGAAAAAGCATACACAGTTAGCTGGAAAATTCAAATGAAAGTTGGGTGATATTGAAAAGACCTAAAATAAAGGATTGTAGGGTTGACAAAATCAACCCAATAATTTATACTTGCAAAAATATGACAAAAGGTAGGTTGTGTAGAAAAATTCAACAAAAAGTTAGAATTTCATTGCTTGAGAATGGCAAATTTGTCTAGCTAGAAGGAAGAATTAGCTTATTTGGCAATGGAATAGAATAGATTTCTCACCACCATAGTTCATAAGGCCAGTAAGATGCTTGATTTTTCTAACTTGGAGAGGCAACGGGGAGGCTACAAGAAAGATAAATCTCCCCTACAATGCAAATACTCCACATTGCATACTACTCACCACCAGAGCTCTTATAGCAATATGATGCTCCATTTATCTTGCTATTTTAGTATTAATAATGTAGGTTGTTAAGAAAAGATGAAATTTTTAGTAAATAGGTTAGTTAAGTGATAAACCTAGATAGGTCAATAAGTTACAGACCTATTAGAACTTTCAATTCTGCTTGATGTACATATTTTCATTATAAATACAAATGTTTATCTCATTGATGAGCATGGCTTCATAACTTCTTCTCTCCTAATATGGTATCTAGAGCTGTCTAAACCTTAGATATTGTCCCACTTCATAACATAACCTAATCAAACAAAACCTATTCTTTCTCTTCTTTCTTTTCCTTCTTTTCTTCTTTTTGATGTCATGAGTCATAGTGATTTCTATTGAATGGTAATTTTTGAATTGTATGTTTGTAGTAAGTATCCTGTGTCTAGATGTAGTGTCTATGGTGATTGTTAGCATCAAATTTGGCAAAAATTAGATCAATATAGAAGCTTATGTAGAGGAATTTAGATCTGTCTAGAGGGATTTAGAGTGCATGAGGTAGAAAATAAAAATCTAGGTTAGTAAGGTAGTAGATTAGTAGACAACGGTTCTCCCTAGGTAGAGCATGCAGCAAACTTACTCTATTTTGGATGGTGCGTGAGGACCACATGCAAAGGATTTCAACAGCATATGGCAATATGTGAGGCACACTTTGGTGACACACTTCCTTTTGCAGCTTCTTTGGCAGTCAGTACACTTCTCTGTGTGGTTAGATCTTTGGTTTGTAAACTCCTGTTATGGTTTTTCTATTTTTTTTAGCAACTCCGATGTTGTTTTTTTAGAATTTTAGTTGAAAATTTTGTGATGGTTGATTTTGCTTCTGATCCAAGTATCAAAAACAAAAATCCAACCTCTAGGGATAAAGAAAAATCAAAATGCAAAACGTTCTTTTCATATTTGATCCCAACATCTACTAGAATTACTAACTGGAATTTGGATGCAAAAGGCAGACAATATCTTGCTTGGAGGAAAGCTATTGAATATTTCTTTCAAATCATAAAAAATGCATATCACCTTACTTCAGATCCTCTTATAGATGGCACAAAAGTTAAATGGATGGTAGAAGACTAATGTATATTTGGCCTCTTGTGTAATACCTTGGCAATTGAAGTAAAGGATAATTACTATTCATTGCAAAATAGTCAAGGACTTGTGGACTTTCCTTGAGAGGCTTTACCCAGAAAAAGATAATCTACATCAGATATACAATTTATGAGTGTCCTTGTTTCAAGCCAACGGAAAAGGTAAAAATGTTTCACAATTTTATTCTGATCTTAATTGTCTCTTTGAACAAAGGAATGCTCTTAATCCTATCACTACGTACATTAAGGTAATGCATAGTTAACGGGAACAATTGGGAGCTTTGTGCTTTTTGATGGCTTTAACCCTTGAACTTAACACTGTATGTCAAAAAATCCTGACCAATTCTGAATCATTCATACAAGTAAATGTGTTCTATCATATTCTTTGAAGTGTAAGAGATGTGCCTTTTAAATCTACATCTCCTGGTGAGTCATCTGCTTTGATTGGATCTGGTACTAAAAGGTTTTTTTAGTAGTAGAGGAAGAAGAGGGATGATTCCCATAATGCCTACATCTATCATTATTGCAAAGAACTTGTTATTATTAAGAGAAATTTTCCTAAGTTAAAAAAATGCGGTGCTATCTCGATTTGAATATACTACAATTAATACTCTTACACAAGAGCTTGAGCCTACTTATGGAATAACCATATTTGAAAAGGAGTATGCTCTATATCTTCAACTCCATGTCTCTTAGTAGTTGTCACCCATCTAGTCCACCACCACTATGGTTCAGGCAGGTAATCCTACTACATGTCTCTCCAGTTCCAATACTAGATAGGTCATTGATTCCGATGTTATTGATCATATGATGGGCAATATAAGTATCTTGTCTTTATTCACAACTCCTCTACCTCTCATGTTATTTTGGCTAATAGGTTTACTACTTCTATTGTTGGAAATAGTACAATTAATGTTGCACCTAATATTTCTTTACCTAATGTTTTATATCTTCCTCAGTTCCCATTCAATTTACTTTCTATCTACCAATTAGCATGTACCAATAATTGTGGTGTTTTCTTTTTTTCTTGTTTATTATGTTTTTCAAGATCTTTTGATCAAGAAGATTTTTAGTAGAGGATACAAATTTGGTGGTTGTACATGCTTGATGAAAAAGTTCCTCAGCCAATTGCTACATTTGCTACCCTCACTCCACATCAGTTACATTGTCACTTGGGTTATCCTTGTTTAACATCTTAAAAAAAAATTATGTCATAGTTTGAGTTCTATTCCTACTTTAGATTGTGAATCCTGTCAGTTTGCTAAACAACAACATCAGTCTTATATTCCTTGAGTCAATAAAAGGGTTGCATCCTGTTTTGAGTTAATACATTTAAATGTTTGGGATCCCTATCTAGTTGTTTCTAAATTTGGTCATCCTTATTTTGTTACTTTTGTTGATGATTAGTTAAGAGTTACTTGGCTTTATTTGATGAAAAGCTAATCAAAACTGTTTGATATATTTTATGCTTTTCATGTTGAAATTAAAAATCAATTCCAAACACCTATACACAACTTTTGAAGTGATCATGCTAAAGACAATTGATGAGAACATGGAGGACCAACCTAAGGATCATCAAGGGGCTTTACAAGTACTAAATAGACCAGTGACAAGGGCAAGGGCTAATAAGATGAGAAAAGCAATCCAAGAACTTTGTCATGCATGTTGGAGAGCACAAGAGGGGCTTGGGTTTAGAGGTTCAAAGGTCATGTGCTTGGAGGCTTTGCCATCCACTTGAGAGCCATCTTTGGAGGCCTTGCAAGGGATAGCCATATGCCATCACCTTTAGGCATTTTTGTATATATTTTTGGGCTATTATTTTGTATTGTGTTATAGGCTACCTTTGACCTTGATATGGCTTTATTTTGGAGCTATTTGACCCTCTTATTTTCCTCATTTTTTTGTCAAAATTAAGGCTGGGGCTTGTTTTACTTTTAGGTTGTGTTTAAGCCTATATTTTTTAGCTAGCCAGTTGCTATCTTTGGCTTGCATGTGTTGGCTGATGAGTTAGCCATGTTTGGGACCAAATTAGTTTATTTGTTTGGCTAATTGAATGGATATTTACTTGGGCTTGTTTAGGACTTGTAATCTAGCCTATTAATGAGCCTAATTACTAAAAAGGGGGGCGTGTTTCCCTCATCACTGAGATTTGATCAGTTGAGAATTTGAAGAGTGTTCCTTCTTATGAGAGTTCATCTCCTAGGGTTCTTGATAGAACTAAAGACTTATCAAAGAGATTACTCTTTATGCATCTAAAATCATCACTTATCACTCTTCTTCTTCCTATCTAGAGTGTGGCATAAATATCCCTCTCTTTATTTTCAATTTTTAGTGCTAAATTGAGCTGAATTGGAGAAATGTCCGTAAGCATCTCCAAGGGAGATCATATCAATTTGGTATCAGATCTTCAGCTCTTCTAGTTCAGATGATATCTTTGCAATGTTCTCTTATTTTTTGCTTCCATTTCCCTTCACTTTCCTTGTTGTGTTTCCCTTAGTTTTCTTGTACATTTTTGTGCTTCAAAACTTGATCAATACTGCCAATTGTGCTTGCTATTTGGTTTTCATTTCTACATCAATCTGCCTTCCTTTTGAGCTTCAATTTTCTACCTATTTCTACTTCAATTTTGTGCAAAAAAGTTTTGTGTTCAAATTACACACTAAATGTTTGATCTTAGCTTTGTTTAAGTAAAACTTTTATGCTTATTTCTTATCCATTTCTTTTTCATTTCCTAACTTGATCTATAGAAGGTTCTGTTGAATTTTCATCTTATTCTTGGTTGCATTTCAAGTGTTTGTTGAATTGTTTTAGTGTCTTATGCTTTATTTTTATGTGTTAATTGGTATGGGACTGAATTAAACTTCATTTTAATGTGGTTTGGTGCCATTTCCTCGTCAATTACATCAAGTTTTGCTTATTGCCCCCTATTTTCCCTATTTGGCCAAATGTTTGATTCACTTTGCCCAAAATTTTTACTATTGCCTAGTTTATTTGTAATCGTGTTTTGCATCGAAATCATCTTCATTTTGAGTACACTTAATTGGAAGTTAATTTAGGACAATTGTGGTTGATTTAAATTGCTAATGATAGCTCAAATGTTTGGAAACTGAGTGCTAAAAAATTATGTAAGGCAAACAACTTGCTGAGAAAAATAAAAGAAAGAAGTGTTGCAAAAAACAAAACAAAGGAGAAGAAATAATTGTGGAAAGGCAAAATCAAAAAAGTAAGAAGAAGAAACAAAGAAAAAAAAAAGAACAAGAGTTGTCTAACAAAAGAAAAAAAATTTTGAAAATTTTTGAACTACATTCAAGCCAAAATACTTGTCTATTTTGAGTCAAATTCTATTGTATTCAAGTTGAATATGTTTTTGTTAGATTGCATGATCAAAATACTAGCTTAGAATTCAAAATGTGGTATAATTGTTTGATATTTTCCTCTATTTTTCATTGAATTACCTTGAAAATTTTCTACCACACCCTAAATTTTTGGTGCTAGCTAAAACTTATTGTGTCCTTGTCATTTCATTCGTTAGGCTATCTTTGTCCATTCCTTGCTTCTTTGTTCTTGTTGTTTCATGCTACATTTTAGTAATTTGAGTGCTATGTGATTTTGATTGTCACATCTTGTAAACTCTAAGATTTGTCACTTAGTTCTCATAAGACTTTAAAGAGAGGACTAGAGTGGTCAAAGGCAAGTGTCTGTGAGTACAATAAAAGGTAAAAGCCAAGGTGTGTGAATGAAATATGAGTGGAGTAATCAAAAACACTTGTCAGGGTGTGATTTATGAGGTCTATATTTTTCTATCATTTATTTTGCAGAATTTGTTTCTTGCTCGGTGATGGAAGGTGGAGGATCTTAACTCATTGAAGTCATGTTTACTCTTAGAGCCATGTAACAATAATTTCAAGGAGTGAATGTTAAATTTGATGGACTTGGTGAAAGAATCACAAATATGGAGAATAGTAGACATTCCCTTAAGAGAAGAACTCATGACCAACATGGAAGCAATGAAGAGGATTGGAGAGTTGAAAGAGAAGAAAAGGAGTTGTCCACTTCTCCATATGAAACCAAGAAGAGTGAAAGAAGAAGGGATAGAGGTACCTTAGGTAGAAAACATGATAAACCTTAAAGAGAAAGGGTTGATTCAAATCTTCACAATATCAAGATGACAATCCTATCTTTCCAAGGCAAGAGTGATCTAAAAGCCTACCTTGAATAAGAGAAAAAGGTTGAGCTAGTATTTGATTGTCACAATTATTCAAAAAAGAAGAAGGTAAAATTGGCTATTGTGGAATTCATTGATTATGCTATTATTTGGTGGGATCAACTTATTCAAAGTAGAAGAAAGAACTTAGAAAGACACATGGGAACTTGGGAAGAGTTGAAGACTATCATGAGAAAGAGATTTATCCCTTCATATTTTCTCAAAAATATCCCTTTGCCATAAGCTCTTCAACATGTTTATATGCTAGTCAATTGGGTTTGGGAACTCCAAGAATGAAGTTAATTTGGTGTTCTATCCCTCTTGATGGTGGCAAATTATAAGGCACTTCTTTATGAAACACCTCCTAAAATTCCTGCAAAATTAACTCAATAGCACTAGGCAAAGCATTAGTATCATGATTATTATTCAAAATAGCACCTTTGCACAAAAGAATAAGCATAGACTGATCACAATACAAGGCTTGTCTCACATCACTAGCCTTGGCAAAGACACTTACTTTATTAAAGAATATCACAAAGAGATGGAGGTAGCAATGGCACGGACATTGCTAACACAGTGGAGCTTCAACACTATGTGGAACTTAAAGACATGGTAGACATGGCAATGAAGGTGGATAGGTAACTCAAGAGAAAGACCTCATCCAAGGTTATATATTAATCAAGTTCCTCTTGAAAGACTAATTAGGATAAGAGACATAATTCAAGAGACTTCAAAGCTACCAAGAAACCTATGGCCGAAACTTCCTCAAAGCCAAAGAATGAAGGTCCAAAAGGCAAAGGCAAAATGGAAGTGCCATAAAAGCAAAGAAACATCAAATGTTTCAAATATTTAGGGCACGACCATTATGCTTAGGAATACTTTAACAAAAGGGTCATGACCATGAAAGCCAATGGAGAGTTAGAATCGGCCAGTGAGGATGAAAAGGAGGAAGAAAGGTCTAATTCAAGTAGCGAAGAAAGTAATGATGTGCCTGATTTGGCAATTGAACAAGAAACACTAGTGGTGAGAAGAACTTTGAGTACCCAAACTAAGGAGTGAATTAAGTACCCAAACTAAGGAGTGAAATGAAGAGCAAAGAGAAAACATTTTTCATACTAGATGCCATGTTATAGGTGTCAGGTCCCTAAAAATCAAAGTTAAAATTTTAAAGAACTTTGGATCTTGCCCTTTTCTTGTTGGAGAATTTACATACACCTTTGAGTTATACTTAGATTCAATATTAATGCAATAAACAGATTTAATATAGTAAATTTGTAAACAAATAATTAGAACTAAGAAATCTAGAATCCTGTGTGTAGCAGAATAATGAAGATTAAAACACAGATTTTTAAAGTGATTTGACTTGAATTGAAATCATAACTCAAGTCTACTCCATTTGATCTTTCTCAACCAAAAGACCTCTTCAATTAAAAGAAAAATTATCAGGATTTACCAAGCTCCTAAAATGCTAGTTTACATAAAAAAATACAAGAAATTATACAGGCTTCTTACTAACCTAGAAGAATTACAAACAACTCTTCTAAACCTTAACAAAAACACAAAAACTATAATAGTCTCTTGTTAACCTATACAGATTTCTAAATCCCTAGAAATCTCAAATAGAAAAATAAAAATAAGAAGGATTGTAAAATATAATACCATTGGTTTGAGATGAAATCTCAAACAATCTAAGATAAATTCAATTGACTTTTCATCCAACAAATCTTGATTACATCTCAAAAACTTGATAAGGTAGAAAGAAAACTTGTTTAGCACTTTTCTCGGAGGTTTTCGCTCTTGAAGAATGAAGAGAATATGAAAAACTTGTTTAAATAATGAAAGTAGTTGGGCTTTTATAATTGTTGTAATCATTTGTAATAAAATAACTGATTTTCAGTTGTTGCATCGATTATAGCACTGATGGTTACAACTAACTAACCAGTGTGGTAATTAAAGTTTAGTCTGATATAAGTAGAACTGTAATCGATTACTGCGTTAGAGTAGGCAATATTCCAACATTCAATTTGAAATAATTTTGAAAACTGTTCTTTATGGAATTGATGTGGAAATTAATGTATGAAGTGAAAAATAGTTTTATAAAATTTTGTTTCTTCAAGTGACTTTTCTATCAAGTGGTTTTTCTACCTCATTTTGAAAATGTTTGTTTGAATCAATAGTCTTTTGAAATTCATTTACAAGAGATCTTAAAAAGATAAAATAATTCCTAATTCTAATGTCCATCTTCTTGAATCACAATTGTATACTTTGAAACCTATAAAACAAATTGAAATAAGTAGTAAATTATAATATCAAATAATAATATGAAAAATTGATTAAAATTATTTTTCAACATTAAAACTAAGAAATATGTATAGCTAGGGTAACCTAGGCTAACATTGGGAAAAGTTTGCAATGTGATCATAGATGGTAGAAGTTGTGCAAATGTTACTAGCACTATCATGGTGGAAAAATTGACCTTGCCTATCCAAAGTCATCCCACTCCTTATAAGCTTCAATGGTTGAATGAAAGTGAGGAGGTAAAGGTAACAAAACAAGTGCTATTATCCTTTTCTACAAGGGAGTATCAAGAGGGAATTTTATGTGATGTTGTACCTATGCAAGCTACCCATCTATTACTTGGTATGCCATGGCAATTTGATAAACATGTCATGCATGATGGCTACATAAACCAATATAGCTTCAAGAAGGATAACAAAATCATCACTCTTGTACCCCTCACCCCAAGCAAATTTTAGAAGACCAAATAAAAGACAGAAGAAAATTAGTGAAGAACAAAAGAACAAGAGTGAAGAAAAAGAAAGAAAAAGCGAAAAAAAGTGAGTTGAGAAAAGAGGAAAAAATAAGATAAGAAGAGATAAAGTGTTTTGGCCAAGACTAGTAACATTAGGCAAGCCATATATATGGATTAGCCTATGCTAGTTTTTATGTGAAAGGGTACTATTTTAAATTATAACCTTTATACTGATGTCTTACCTAGTGCTATCAAGTCTATTTTGCATGAATATCAAGAGTTGTTCCCTAAGGAAGTCTCTTACGGCTTGCCTATTGATTTCACTCCTGGAGCCTCCATTCCAAATTGGCTAGCATATAGAACTAACTCTAAAAAGGCCAAAGAAATCCAAAGACAAGTGGAGGAGCTCATGGCAATAGGCTACATTAAAGAGAGCATGAGTCCTTGTGTGGTTCCAATCTTACTTGTGCCTAAAAAGGATCGATCATGGAGGATATGTATTGATTGCTTTCCTAATCAATAAAATCACCGTAAAGTACAGACATCCTATCTCTAGGCTTGATGATATGTTGGATGAAATCTCAAAGATTGATTTAAAGCATGGTTATCATCAAATTAGGATAAGATTGGGTGATGAATGGAAAACCACATTTAAAACTAAGCATGGTTTATATGAGTGGTTGGTTAGGCTTTTTGGTTTAACTAATGCCCCTAGTACATTTATGAGATTAATGAACTATGTTTTATGTGCTTTCATAGGAAAATTTGTGGCTGTCTATTTTGATGATATTATTATTTATAATAAAAATGAACATGAGCATATTGAGCATTTAAGATGTGTTTTGCAATGTTTGAAAGATGAAAAATTTCATGCTAACTTTGATAAATGTTCTTTTTGCTTGAAGAAATTAAATTTCTTAGGTTATGTGGTGAGTGACAATGGTATTGAAATGGATGAGGAAAAAGTGAAAGCCATTAAAGATTGGCCAATTCCCAAAACCATGAGTGATGTAAGGAGCTTTCACAGGTTGGCGAGCTTTTATAGGCTATTCGTGAGAGATTTTAGTACCATAGCTGCCCCATTGATTGAATTGGTTGAGAAAAATGTGAGATTCAAGTGGGGAAGTGAGCAAGAGAGAGCATTTAATTTGTTGAAAGAAAAACTAACTTCAGCTGCTTTGCTTGCTGTACCCGATTTTTCTAAAGCTTTCGAAATTGAATGTGATGCTTTGGGACTTGGTATTGGAGTTGTCTTGATGCAAGAAAAGTGTCCCATAGTATTCTTTAGTGAAAAGCTTAATGGTGCAACCCTCAACTACCCAACATGTGACAAGGAGCTCTATGTATTAGTTTAGGCTTAGAGACTTGGCAGCATAACCTTTGGCCAAAAGAATTTGTCATCAATACTGATCATGAATCCTTGAAACATTTGAAGGGTCAAAGGAAGCTGAACTGTAGGCATGCAAAATGGATAGAGTTTATTGAGACATTCCCTTACACCATCCAATACAAGCAAGGTAAAGAGAATATAGTATCCAATGCCCTTTCTCACAAGTATACCCTCATCTCCACTATGCATGCTAAATTGTTGGGTTTTGAGCACATTGAAGATTTGTCTATTAATGATCATGATTTTGCTAGCGTGTTTAATGCTTGTGAGAAAGTTGCTTTTGGGAAATATTTTTGGTTGGCTGGTTATCTCTTTAAGGGAAATCAATTGTGTGTGCCTAAGGGTTCTTTAAGAGTTTTACTTGTTAGAGAAGCACATTGGGAGGATTAATGGGATATTTTAGCATTGCTAAAACTTTGTCTATCTTGCAAGAGCTTTTTATTGGTCAGGCATGAAGCATGACATCAAAAAGCTTTGTGAAAATTGTATCACTTATAAAAAAGCTAAGTCTAGAGTCATGCCTCATGGCCTTTATACCACATTCCCTATTCTTAGTGAACCTTGGGTGGACATTTTCATGGATTTTGTGCTTGGTTTGTCAAGGTCTAACAAAAGGAAGGACTTAATTTTTGTTGGGCTCGATAGATTCTCAAAGATGGCTCACTTCATTCCATGTAACAAAACTGATGATGCTATTCATATGACGGATTTGTTCTTTAAAGAGGTTATCAGATTGCATAGAGTGCCTAGGACCATTATTTTGGATAGGGATGTGAAGATCTTAAGTTACTTTTGGAAGGTCCTTTGGAGTAAGTTGGGAATAAAATTATTGTTTTCTACCACTTGCCATCCCCAAATTGATAGACAAACCGAAGTAGTTAATAAAACTCTATCTATGTTGTTGAAATCTATCATTAAAAAAAAATTTAAAGAATTAGGAACAATGTTTACCTTATGTAGAGTTTACATAAAATAGGAGCATACATTCGAACACCCAAAATTCCCCTTTTGGAATTGTATATGGTTTTAATCCACTAACTCTTTTGGACTTGTTGCCTTTATCAATTGAGGATTGTGCTAGTCTTGATGGGAAAAAGAAAGCCAAACAAGTAAAGAAGCTCCATGAGCAAGTGAGGAATGACATAGAAAAGAAAACAGAACAATACACTTAACAAGACAATAAGGGTTGAAAAAGAGTGGTGTTTGAGCTGGGTGATTGGGTATGGTTGCACATAAGAAAAGAAAGGTTTCCAGCTCAAAGGAAGACAAAGTTTCACCCTAGAGGAGATAGGTCTTTTCAAGTGGTGGCAAGAATAAATGACAATGCATATAAGTTAGATCTTTTAGGTGATTCTAATATTAGTGCTACATTTAATATTGCTAACCTTTCTACTTTTGATGTAGGTTTTAATTCGAGGTCAGATCCTTTTGAGGAGGGAGAGTGATGAGAACATGGAGGACTAACCCAAGGATCATCAAAGAGCTTTACAAGTACCAAATGGACCCGTGACAATGGCAAAGGCCAATAAGATGGGGGAAGCAATCCAAAGACTTTGTCAAGCATTTTGAAAAGCACAAAAGGGGCTCGGCCTTGAAGGTTCAAAGGTCAAGTGCTTGGAGGCTTTGCCATCCACTTAAGTGCAATCTTGGAAGGCCATGCAACCAACTATTTTGGGATAGCCATATGCCATCACCTTTAGGCATTTTTGTATATATATTTTTATGCTGTTATTTTGTATTGTGTTATGGGCTACCTTTGACCTTGTTATGGCTTTGTTTTAGGGCTATTTGACCCTCTTATTTTCCTCATTTTTTTGGTTAAATTAAAACTTAGGTTTGTCTTACTTTTGGGCTATGTTTAAACCTATATTTTTTGGCCAATTGGTTATTATCTTCGGCTTGTATGTGTTGGCTAATGAGTTGGCCATGTTTGGGAAAAAATTAGTTTATTTTTTTTGGCTAATTGAATGGATGTTTACTTGGGCTTGTTTAGGACTTCTAATCCAGCCCATTAGTGAGCCTAATTGCTAAAAGAGGAGGCATGTTTCCCTCACCATTGAGATTAGATCAATTGAAAATTTAAAGAGTGTTTCTTCTTGTGAAAGTTCCTTACCTAGGGTTCATGATAGAACTAGAAACTTATTGAATATATTACTTTTTGTGGCATCTAAAATCATCACTTATCACTCTCCTTCTTCCTATCTAGAGTGTGGCATGAATATCCCTATTTTTATTTTAATTTTTGGTGATGAATTAAGCTGAATTGGAGAAAAGACCATGGGCATCTCCAAGGGAGATCACATCAAATGTTTTTCAGCAAAATTTTTGTCTTATTTGTCACAACATGGTATAGTTCATCAATCATCTTGTGTAGTTACTTAACAACAAAATAGAGTAGTTGAAAGAAAAACCTATCATATAATGGAGGTTACTTGTGCTTTCTAGTGTCAAATGAAAGTGCCTAAGATGTTCTAGGCAGATGTGGTTGCTATAGTCTATTTTTCTATCAATTGCAAGTTGTCTTCAATTCTTGATGGTCAAGGATCTTATTCTCTTTTATTTCCTTTTTAGACATTGTTTCCTCCCACTCCATATGTTGTTGGTTGTACATGTTTTTGTTTAGAATCATCATCATCAAATTTCTAACTTAGATCCCAGTCTTGGAAGTGTGTCTTTCTTGGATATTCTTGAACTTGAAAAAGGTATGATGTCTTTCTTCTGAATTGGGTTGTTATTTTGTCTTTTCTGATGCTAATTTCTTTAAGTTCACTCCATTTTTTGGATCTTCTAGTTCTTATTGCTCGACGTCAAACTCTAAATCTATTGATGAACATTTTCTTGGTATTCCATTCCTCAAGATTCTCAGGTCTCTTCAACTAAACTCTAATTACTCCTCCCATTAAGTATGTTTGTTCTCATAAAGTACAAGTACCAGATGCAGCTCGTCCTTTTAACATTATTGGGACATTAGGTGCAACACTTGTTCTAGACAATCCATTAGTTTCATCTCTCCCCTCCCTTCAGATTTTTCCTCATACGATTTGCATCCCGTGTCCTCTGATCTTGATTCGCCTATTGCTCAATGAAAAGGTATTCCAAGTTGCACTTAGAAAGGTACCCATAATCACTTTTATCCAATTTCTACTTTTGTGTCTTATTCATCTTTATCTATCTCTTCATAATACTTTATTGCCTCATTGGATCCTATTGTTGTCCTTAAGTTAGTTTTAGAGGTATTTTCTTCATGATGGATGGCGTGCTACTATGGAGGAAGAAATGATGGCTCTTGAGGCTAGTTAGACTTGGAATGATATGCCTGTACTGCATGGTAAATAACCTATTAAGTGTAAATGGGTATTTACTATGAAAGTTAATCCGAATGGTTTTATTGCTTGATTGAAACCTCGCTCAGTAGCAAAAGGGTATGCTCAAACTTATGGCATCGATTATTTTGAAACCTCTTCTCCTATGGCTAAGATTACATCTGTTCATTTATTTATCTCTCTTATTGCCTCTCAAAACTGGGTTCTTCATCAAGTTGATGTTAAAAATGCTTTTCTACATGATGATCTTCCTTAAAAAAATGCTTTTCTACATGGTGATCCACTTGAAGAAGTGTATCTTGAGCAACTACTTGGTTTTGTTGCTTAAGGGGAGTATGAAAAAGAAAAAAAAAAGTGCCAATTAAAAAAAAGTCTTTTTATGGATTGAAACAGTCTCCTTGGGCATGGTTTGAAAAATTTAGCAATGTGGTCATGGAATTCGAGATATAAAAAAGTGATCAAGATCATTTTATCTTCTATAGACAATCAAATTCATGTTGTATTCTTCTAGATATCTATGTGGATGATATTATGATTATTGGTAGTGATAGTTGGGGCATTTCAAAATTGAAGGCTTTTTTTCAAACCAAGTTTCAGACTAAGGACCTAGCTAGGAGCACTTTGGTATTTCTTAGGCATTGAGATTGCTTGAAATAAGCAAGAAATTTTCTTGTCACAAAGAAAATGTGTGCTTGATCTTTTGAAAGCTTGGGACAAAACCATGTGATATCCTAATGATTCCAAATGTTAAGCTTGGATTGGAAGATGGAGAACTACTAGAAAAGCCAGAATGATACAGATGATTAATGGGAAAATTGAACTATCTTATTTTCACTAGGCCTGACATTGCTTTCCTAGTAAGTGCAGTAAGTTAGTTCTCCAAGAACCTCTCATTAGGATGCAAATATACACATCCTAAAATATTTCAAGAAGGCACTTGGGCGTGAAATCTCATCCTAAAATCATAGTCACTGTAGAGTGGAAGGCTTCTTTGATGCAAACAGGGCAGAATGTCCTATGGATCGAAGATCTACTTTAAGACATTGTGTATTTGTTGGTGGAAATCTCGCGTCCTTATAAAGCAAGAAATAAGCTATTATATCTTAGTCAAATGCAAAATCTGAATATCAGGCTATGACTCATGTTACATTTGAACTTGTATGAATTTATTACCTTCTTCGTCAACTTGGCATTAAGTCTTTTGAAACTATACAGTTATGGTGTGATAATTGGGTTGCCACTTACATTGCTACAAATCTAATCTTTTATGAGCAAACAAAGCATATAGAGGTCAATTTTCATTTTATTAGGCAGAAACTCCTAGAAAGGTTTAATAATCTTAGACATATTAGAATTGGGGATCAACTTGCTGATTTATTTACTAAGTCACTTCCAGAAAAACGAGTTGATATTGATAATAAGTTAGACATTTGATATATATGCTCTAACTTAAAGAGGAGTGTTAGAAATAGACTAGTTAAGTAACAGGCCTAAATAGGTCAATAAGTTATGAACCTATTAAAATTCTATTTCAATCTTATTTGATGTACATATTTTAATTATAAATACATATGCCTGTTTTATTTTCATAGCTTCTCTCTTAACAAAATTCATTGAATTGTTTCGTAGCAATTATAAATCTGCTTTGCATTTTGTGATGCCATTGTTGAACATGAAATTGTTAGCCAAATTCACTCACAAGATTTGGAGTTTGACAATGCCATTACAAGAAATGCTGATCACTTTCTTTTTTTTAGATGGTACTTGTGGGGCAGCAGAATTATATATAATCCCCAATTTTTATACGCAATTCCTCATTGCATTGCCAGAAGCAAACTCTTCAAAATTTGAGTCTCATAAAATCTAGTGTGATCTTTTACTTTCTAAATTCATGACAGGAAAAAAGTGTAAACTGAGACTGAAACACTTGAAAAAGCAGTAAAACATACAACAGTGGCTATGATGATTATAAAGTTAGAACAAGCGTTTAACTACTCTTTCTACTTGCTGCTGTCCGAGGATTAGCATCTACTAATTGCTTGATGACATCTCTCATTGTTGGTCTCTTGTGTGGATCCTTCTCGGTACATCTCCAAGCTACCAAAAGCAATTTGTTAGCTTGCTCCATTACATTTGAATCCAAAAATTCCTCTTCAAGGCTTGGATCAACGATTCTATTAATTTCTCCTTCTTCCCCCAAAAAAGATCTAACCCAACCAACTATATCTGTTCCCTCCATGAATGATGGATCTACCACCTTCCTTCTGGTTATTAGCTCAAGCAAAACTACCCCATAACTATATACATCAGATTCCCTGCCATTTGCTGTTGTATATGCATTCTCTGCACAAGGCCAATGCAATCGTGTTAATGATTATGAATTTATGAGAATTTGATAACACGAAACTCTATTAATTAACAGCAAGTGTAGAAAACAAGAAATATTACCTGGTGCAATATACCCAACTGTACCAGGAACATATGTCGATGGTGCAGAAGAAGACTGATCCAAAAGCTTGGCAATTCCAAAGTCAGCAATGTGCGGCTCCATATCAGAATCTAGAAGTATATTCTTGGGTTTTATGTCTCTGTGCACTATGGGAGGATCACAGTCATAGTGAAGATATTCCAATCCATTAGCAATTCCAACAGCTATCTTATACCTGACATTCCATACTAAGGATGGTGGAGGATTCTTTTCATGCAAAACATCATGAAGGCTTCCATTTGGCATGTATCTGTACAAGATTAGACCATAGTCCTTTCTCAACCAAAAGTCTTCCAATTTGACCAGATTTCGGTGCCTAATCTTTCCAATGGTTTGAATTTCCCTGACCATGCTTAAACTCTTTCCCTTGCCCTCGGTGAGCACAAGCTTCTTTACAGCAAAAACTTTGTCAGGACCTACTGCTGCTTTATAAACAACTCCATGGGCCCCTCTACCAATAATATATTGATCATTTAGGTTTTCTGTAGCCTCCATCACTTCGTTGAGGAGAGAAGAAGAACCCTCTTTGGCAGAGATCTGAACCTCCTGCTTTGATCTTCTGCCAAGGACAAACACATATACTAGTCCCAGCAGCATCAAAACAACTGCTGTTGAGATCCCAAGTGCTATTGTCACAACTGCAACTCTGCTGAGGCCTTTCTGGCTAGTTGATTTATAGTCACATGGCTTTAAATAGTTGCTTTTACAGCAATTCAATGCATCTGAAGATGAACAACTGATACATAGGCCAGGATTGCCCAAAAACGATGATGGAGAAGAATTCAGCAACTTCATCAACATCATCGGTACAGGACCTTCAAAGGAATTGTATGAAACATTGACTACAACCAATGAAGAGAGTTCATCAAGAACTTCTATGCTTCCTTTTAAGTTGTTCAGAGATAGATCCAAATTTAGCAGATTTTTCAGTTTTCCAATCTCTGGAGGAACCTCACCTGTCAGGCCATTAGCACTGAAATTTAACCCATAGAGCAGGTTTTGCAGTGCTCCAACAGATCTAGGAATTTCTCCACCAAACATATTTCCACCAAGTTGTATCTCAGAAAGCCTTTGAAATACTGACAAGAAAGTTGGGATACCCCCAGTGAATCGATTCTCTCTCAAAACTAATGTGGTTAGCCCAGTCCAGTTCCTCAAATTTGATGGGAAAGAACCATTTAGGGCATTGAAACCCACATCAAATTTGTCCATTTTCTTACAGTTTGATAACTGAGGTGGCAGAGGACCTTCTAAGTTGTTGTAAGCAAGAACAAAAGTCTGAAGATTTACAAGGTTTCCTAATTCTGCAGGTATCACCCCAGAGAATTTGTTGACAGACAAGATTATATCTGTAAGATTTCTACATTTTCCCAAATTTGATGGAATTGCGCCACTGAGATTGTTCTTGCTAAAGTCCATGTATGTGAGATTGGGATTACTTTCAAATTCAGGAAGAGGTCCTGTAAGATTATTTTCTTTGAGAATCATCCTTCTAAGAGTTGTACACATTCCTACATCAGGAGGTATGCTACCTTGAAGATGATTAAGACCCAAATTCAACACACTTAATTGTCTTCCAAAACAAAGATTTGGTGGGATGTTACCAGTGAACTTATTATTTGTGAAGTCTATCTCCACTAAACTGCTATTAATTCCCAGGCTTTGAGGTATGACTCCAGAGAACATGTTGTTATACACAGTGACATTTTTTAATTGCTTGAGCTCTGTCATCTCCAAAGGTAGTTCCCCAGAAAGGTTATTGTTATACACAAGGATGTGCTCTAGGCTTTGCATCTTCCAAACACTAAGTGGAATTTCACCCGTCAAATGGTTAGAAAACAATCTGAGGTTCTGGAGTTTACTTAATTTTCCCAACTCACAGGGAATCTCTCCATCAAGTTGATTGGAATCCAAACTTAACTCTTTCAAAGACTGACAATTACCAATTTCTGGAGGTATTTTGCCAGAAAGATGGTTCTCAGAAAGGCGTAGAACAGAAAGCTTGTGTAGTAGGCCTAAGGACGATGGGATATTGCCTACTAAGTTTGTGTTAACAGCAGCAAATTCTGTTAATCCACTACAATTTCCCAAGCCAGGCGGAAGAACCCCTCTAAACACATTGAAAGACAGATCCAAAAAGTATAGACTTTTACAACTAGAACCCACTGGAATAGTGCCTTGAAGACCATTACCGCTCACATCTAAATAAGCTAGATTTTTTAGATTGTTTAGACTCTCAGGCAAAACTCCGTGCAATTGATTTTTATCCAAAATCAATTCTTCTAATTTACTGCAGTTTCCAATGGAGGAGGGAATATTCCCTGACAACTTATTACTTTCTAAATACAGCATCACAAGTCCAGTCATATTCCCAATGTTTGAAGGAATGGGACCACTCAGGCCGTTGTTGGACAAGTAGACTTCTTCCAGGTTAGGAATTTGAAACAAGGATTCAGGAATTTCACCAGAGAGCAGATTAGAATAAAAGCTGATAGACTGTAAATTTTGCAAGTTTTTCAAGCTATTGGGTATGTGTCCACTAAAGCTATTTTCAGAGATGTCCAAGTACTCAAGCATACTGCAGTTGCCTAATTCTGGGGGTATTTTTCCAGAGAAACCGTTAGACACCAAATCAAGGGTCTGCAAGTGATTCAAATGTCCAATTTCTGGTGATAAGTGCCCAGAAATCCCAAAACCAGTGAGGTTAAGAGAGACCACATTGTGGGTACGGTCACATTGGACTCCTACCCAAGAGCATGGAGTTGAGTCAGAAGCATTCCAACTGGAGTTTATGGAAGAAGGCACAAACGTCCAGTGGCTCATGAGTGACAACAGAATCACCCCATCAGCGCTCAGAGAAGAAACAGCATATAAGAAGGAAGAAAGGCCCAGAAGCAGCAAAAGATGTGGTCCCATAGCGAGTTTAAAATATAAATAGTTCATCTATGAAATCGCCTAAGGTTGCACTGGAAGGTTTAGGAAGATGAAAAAGAACTTACCTTGTTGGAGCTTATAAGAAGACGAAAGGACGTAAAAGGTGGTGACTTGGAGAAAGGCAGGGTTGAATATGTGAAGGATGAGAATGAAACAGCGAACTGGAAAGGAGGAAGAAAGAAGCAGCTGCTAGCCGAGACGAGGACAGGCAGATTCAGAGACATGGTTGGGTCCAGAATTTCTATTGGGTTAGTTGGTAATTAAATGAGTGGTGGCAGCATGCATTGGTGGTTAACTTTAGCGGAGTGGTTTGCCCATTTGAAGTCTGAACGTAGTTCACAAGTCCTAACACTTTTTCTGCACTTGTTTGAAATCTTTATTTAGACTATTCACAATGCAAGCATCTTACAAGAGTTGCTTAAGTATTTTTTATTAATTTTTTACTAGATCCCACACTGCCACATCATTTTGCACTCCTTTAAGCAACTCAAGCAACTTTATCCCACAATGGTAAGTTTCTTAAATGGACCC
>JANHAO010004024.1:0-25004 GCA_026873985.1 Saraca asoca
CTTTGAGTTATCATCTGTAACCTACTGAGCATTCAACTTGGCATTAACTTGGTGGTTTTTGTTATCATCATGATTAACAAAGTTATAATTTAATTATTTTTTTACTTAAAGTTGATTACTATTAAAATTTAGAAGAATAAAGTAAGAAAATTATAAAAGAAGAAGTTCATCAAAGACCTTGTTCAACGAGGTGAATGTACATATGAAAATTCAAGAAATGAAACTCAAAATTACAAGAGAAGCCTATAGCAGTCGTAACCTAGGAGGAAGGTTGGTCCTTAGGAGCTGTACTTTGGTGGGTTGGAAAGTCGATGTATGAAGCAAACAAGTCATCCATCATTTGGTCATCGGCAGCCATGACCTGTGAGCTGCTCTTCTCTTAAGTTATTCCACCAGCATCTTGCACGCCTAGAGCAGGAGCCACCTGCGGCCTTCGCACCCTTAGTTGGAGGAGTTGCCTTCACAGCTACCTCAAAGTCTTTAATAGCCTTGTTCCACATGGTGTATAAAAAACCAATAATGGTTTTAGACACTGCATTTTCTTTTACTTTCTTTGTCTACTTTCACGACCAATGTAGCGGTCTCCACCTTAACATGAGTGGTCTCCTCTCTTGCTTGAGAAACCTCCTTCTTGGCCACCTCCTTCTCCTTTTTAGTAAACTCAGCTCGCTACACCACCATGCCTAGGTTGTCCTTCACTCGTGATAGCTCGTTGATGACTTTATTGAGATTCAAAGTTAAGGTGGATGTGATAGCTTTATGATTTGCCTTCTTGTGAGATAGGGCTTTCTTAGCTTCCTTCTTGGCCACCTCAGTGTTTCTCAGCCAGGTCTCGAGTAGCTGCGTTCTATTCGTCAACCTTAAGGCCTCAGTTATCATGGCGGTCAGGTCATTCTTAAGCTTTTTCTTATCCTTATCCCAAAATAAGAGCTTGTCCTTTAGCTTTATCACCTCTAGTGCACTCTGAGAAACCAAACAGTTATGTTACCTTGCAAAGAAGCAACAGAACCGAGGTGAAAGAACTGAATTTAATAGCATACCATGACAAGCTATGTAGCCCATCAAGCCTTCACTAGACATCTCCTCTAATTCTAATGGCTTAGTGTGGGTCCCTAAGATCAAGTCCACATTCTCCCAGAGGAAGTCATAATAATCCCCTGCCTTAGGGCCACGGCCATCAGATCACTTTTGGGGCATGACCTCAAGTGCCACTTGTTCAGTTGCGGCCACCACTTCTTTCCCCTTGTCCACCTTTTGCTTCTTGGTAAGGGCTTGGATGGAGACTTTGCCTTTGCCCTATCACTTGGAGTAATTAAACTGATACTAACAAGAGCTCTCACGTACTCGCCTGGAACCTCAACCACCTCAAGCTATGAAGTGGGAACTAGTGCCTGCAAGGCCCCTACTGCTGCTGCCAAGGAAGAAGATTGACTATAGCAGTAAGGACTGCATCGACAGTAGGAGCAAATGTGGCCACAATAGCAGTAGGGTCAGCAAATTGAGTAGAAAGTGGGGTTGGTGGCATAAGGAGGTTAAGCCTCACCATATCTACGTACTCCTAAAAGTTTGGTGGGCCAACTGCCATAACTCTACGAGCTTCGATGTCTTTGGTGTCATCAAGGAGTTTGACATTCAAGCCGGAGTGAGCTTATGAGAGTGTAGGAGGTCCTTGTCAAATTGGAGTCATTCCTAAGGTTGTCTGCAGTAGCAAATTGGCCAAGCACTTTAGGCTCCTTTGTCCCTAGTATTGGCATGTCCTTACCAGCTTTGTCTATGAATTGAAATAGAATGTCAAACCAAAAATAAAATAAATATATGTACTCATGCAAGCTCGCACATATTCAACTTGCTTACCAGGATTGAGGATAAACCCAAAGTTGTGAAGATAAAGAAGAGATAGGCAAGAAATATAAAACCAATGGGTTTTATAGTTCACCTTGGGGCAAGATTTTCATGTGGTCAATCTAGCAAGTTGTGAGGTAATATATCCTATCTTGTTGACTCAACTTGCCACTACCTATACCCTTGATAGAGTAAAGGTAGTAGAGAACCTTTACAGAAGGAGGTGGGAGGTTATTCTTAAGATAAAGAAGAGCAAGGGAGGTGAGTTAGGAATAGGAGCTAGAAGGGGCAAAGTTTTAATTTATTTAACAAATTAATAATGTAAGGGTGAACTGGGAACCTAAGGCTAGCATCAAGATGGTGTGTGCTAATAGGAATGAACCCTGGAGGAGGATAAGCTACATTGTCATCAGGTGAGGGCACCATGATGCAACAGCCCTTAGGGAAGTGGAACGTCCAAGCTATTCCCTTAAACTTGTCAAGCTTAATAGTCAAAGCATGATGAAAAAACACTGTGTGAGCAGGAAACCTCTGTCTTCCAGTGGCCTGCTGACTCTCAGTGGGGTCAAGACAAGTCACGAACTCCTCAACAACCTCACCACTCCCAAAGGTCACCACTTCTTCAATGACACGCACCTGCTCCTCACTTCGATTTGGAGAGTGAGGAACATTAGCACTCCCTACTTGGTGACTATGGTACTTATGAACTGCAGACATCTACACAGAAGAGGGAACAGTTAGGTTGCTTCAAGTAGACCATACCTAAAATCTAAGGCTTCTATGTGCTAATAGGGAATTTCCTATGCAGTAGATCATACATGCCTCATATCACCACACCTAAGACCCAGACTATTAAAAGCATGGGGGGCTCAACTAATGAGCCCATTAGGTTGTTAAAACCTAGGAGACGGGTAGAAAGCTAAATTCAACAATCTATGACCCTAAAACCTATAAGCATTTTGTTAAATAGAGTGCATACCAACTTCCACAAACAACAAAAGGTGTGCAAATAAGCATTCAATGAAATCAACTAACATGTAAAATTTCTTAGTAACTAACAGGCACACACCATCAAACTCTCCAAGCATTAAGGTATCAAAAACTCACAGAGCAAGATATTCGTGAAAAATAGAAGCTTAGAGTCAAAGGTGTGTTGAGAAAACTTACTGTATTAATTAAGGAATGATGTTCAAGATTGGTCTCTGGCAACCCAAATCCAAAGTATTCTATTGCAAACTTGGCAAAGTAGAAAAGGAAAAAATGGTGGCAAGTTTTTGTGAGTTTGAGAGAAAAATAAGAAGCAGAGTGTTAGTTTCAAAAATGACAAGTAAGAGGGAAAAAGAGTTTTCTCTCACCTTATATAGCTCGCCCAGCCTCACCATTAGAACTGGAGACCAATCAACTACTCTTGATCTGATGGTCTAGTGAATAACAAAGCTTAGTCATCACCACTCTGATGATTATGGAAAAAACATGCAAATTAAATATGGTAATATGGGTTGGCACAGAAGTCTAAATCATGGTATTGCAAATCGTAATTGCTAGCTTTTACCACCAAACTACAATTCCCAGTTTGCAGATCATATAGCAAGCTGGGGGGCTACTATTGTAGGTATTTTTAGAGCCATATAGATGGGCTAGTAAAAGCCCAATGCATAAGACTAGCTGATAAAGGCCTGACTCATTTAGGATTGACGTTGCTGGAGCAAGACATCAGGTCGCCAAATGTGAACTTAGATTATTGGTCAATAAGAGTCAAAGCAACCTTACGTGTAGCTTTAGGCCATTGAAAACCAGGCCACAGATAAAAGCAAGCTTTCCTAACTATCAGGTCGTTAAGGACGACAATTAAAAATTAATTATGAAAATCCATTTTCAAATCAAATATTTTATGTTATGGAAGTATAATCAATTCATAATTCATTACATTCAAATTGTAATGCCCCAGCCATTGCAAATGAGGGTTGAAATCATTGTACACTAAGAAGACAATGAACATATATTGTTACCCAACCAAAAATACACAGAAATGAACAACTGTGGATGTAGGCATTGATTTAGGCTGAACCACGTTAAAAACTTTCTGATGTCTTCTTGTTCCTTTCTCTGTTTCTTGTTATCTTGCATTTCTGGATTTATAGTTTGGGTTTTAGACTTTAGTTGACTAGATTTGTACGTCAACAAACTGTTTGTTTAAATTCATATTCTAATTAGACTTCCAACCCCTTTCCCCATTTTACACTACAAACAAATAAAAATTAATCATTAATTTCTGTGAATTTAACGTGGACTCACTCTAGGTATAAGCTTTGGTAGTTCAATAATATCTTTATCGATCTCAATAATTGTCAGTTAATACAAGAGATAGAAAATCAATTTATTTTCATAGCATATAAAATGCTAAAAGATTATTAGAAGATAAAATTAATTTAATATATTTATATAATTACTTCCAAAATATAAAATTGCTTAATCTTTCCTTGAGCCAAAATTACTTTTCAACCAAATGATTATTAGAAGATAAATAAAGACAATTTCAAAACGATTTTTCTTTCTGAATTACGTTTTGAATTACAAGATTACTTATATTTTATAATTTCAATTACGCAAGTCCACAATTCCCTTTCACAATTAATTGGAGGTTTCCACATTCTAATAATTATATATCTATATGGCAAGAAAAAAACAAACAAAAACTCAGTCGTCTACTACTTAGAAGATTGAGGAGTTTCACATGACCTGTACTGTTCTATGTTGTAATGAATCCATACCAATATGAAAACATGTTTTTATATGATTGATAGAAGTTTTACATGGATTATTTTTTAATTAAAATATTTCTGAAATGAGATTTCAACTTAAAAATTCATCGAAAAGAGAGACAGTTTCTGCAGTTAGCGAAGAATGGGTGCTTTGTCGACGCTCAACCATATGAAATAATTGAGAAGGAATCGACGTATATCTTACATCTTATATTAATTATATATGCATTAAAACATGAAAAATTAATCACAAGAATGTGTCAGTTTTACAATAGGAAGAAACTATGACGAAGATAACATATCTGGAGATTTAGGAACTAAATTAATAAACGAAGAAATTAATGAATCTTGTTCCACAAGTCTACAAATAAAATAAAGCACCACAAGAATTGATTAGAAAGTAACATGCATAAGAAAGTTATTGCATAAAAGGGATTCTAAATTAATCCAAGATTCATAATTTTAAATTACGATTTCAAATTAAACTATGATGATATTATAATTAGAAAAAATTATAAATAAATATAAAAAAATATGATTATTACGAAATAAAATTATAAAAAATTATAATGGTAAAAAACCAACAACAACAATACTATTACCGCATTTTAAAACTTGGAAATGAATTATGAATGTGATGAACCCGAATATCTATGGATTTCAAGGTTCAATCACGTGCTTTGCCGGTAACTTCGCTTACATTCCGACGCCTACAATTCTAGCCAACTGTTGCTTCAAAATAGATTTCAAGCAATGACCAAGAAGATTAATCACATGATTTAAATCAAGTAGCCAATATCTCAGAATAAACTAATTGGAGATATATAACAATTTAACTAATTTTTAAATGCTATTTATTAATCTCCTTTTCAAACAATTCCAACAGGTTGCCCTGAACTTGAACTGTAATTTCAATAAATGAATCTAGACAACATCAATGCAATTCTGAGAGGGACCCAACTCAATTTTGGGCATCTAGGTAATTAAAATTTGATCTTCATAATGCTTGTAAATTTAAGTGATTCTTATATTGCTACAAACTTTGCGTAACCCAATTATATAATGCAAGCATATAAAAATTTACAAAATTATGGGTATGCCTTTTTTTTTTTTGTCATGGGCCGAATAATTACATACTTTGTTAGTTTAATGCATTGCTATTCAAAGATAATAATTCCTTCAAAATTATATTTAATTTAATAATAGTATTATTATTCTCACATTTTATCTCTTACTTTTATTTTTACATTTTCACCTAGAAAGGAAAAGTTAGGTGTCACTGTCAACACGATTCCCTCAACTCCACGTCCACAAATCAAAAGGAAGTGCAATTGGACAACAAATCAGGATTACAAGATGCAACTTACCCTTTAACTTTCTAGTGATCATTAGCAATAATACCTTCAATGCCTTTTAATTCATTAAAAACAAAAGTGACCATTCTTCATTGACCACCCTTTGAAGAGTACTCCCTGGCCCTCTATGGAAGAGCTATAAGATTACAGACCAGATTAATTGACATAAGAATTACACAATAATCCCCACAATTTTTACAGAAACCCTAGCCAGCTTTCCCACAGGAAAGCTGAATTACATATGAAGTATAGAGAATCAAAATGGTTACTGAGATAATTCTTTTAGTGATATCTGCTTAAGATGATGTAATCATTCAGCCCAAGCAAGGAAAATATGGTTTCCCTGATTTCAAACTCAGTAGTAGTAAGTAAGATTGTTGACAAGAGCCAATGCATTGCTGGTCATTCTGGCAACATTAGCAACACTGATTTTGATCTTCTTCTGCAATGATGTCCGCACTTTCATCTCACCAAACTCATCCGTACAAGTACTCACATCTGTAATTGCAGCACTCATCCATGTCTTTATATTGCTCCATTGAAATTCCTCGTCCGCGGTACTACTACCGTTCAAACTTTTTGTGGCACTGAAACATTTCTTCAGTTCATCCACCGTATCGTCAATCATTTCTTTGCAATCCCGGATTACCGCCTTCTCAGAATATGTTAGCCCCTTCAGCTTGGATAAATTTGTCACCGTGGAAAATGAATTTCGGGATACTTTTAGTGCCAAAGAAATTGAAATTTTTTTGAGTATCAAAGGGCTTGTTTTGATTTTGGAAGCGTAAGGGGAGAGGAATTTGTAGCATATTGTAGGGTAAGTTGTTATGTTGCAAGCACTTTTGATGTATGCTTTGTAGGCTAGGAGGGAGTTGGATTGGCTCGTAGAGTTTGAGGCAAAGGCTATCTGAAGATATGAGATGAAGAGAAGGAAGAGAAGCATTGTGAAGAAATTGTGGGAAAACACAGAATTTCTAGGAAGAGTGTTTGATGCCATATTTATGTTTGTGTGTTGCATAGAAGTGCGTTCGAGCCTTTTATAGGCAAATTGTTATGTGAGATTATTAGATGGCAAGTGGGAACAATTTTCTAAAAAAAAAAATGTGAAAGCTATAATGATAAAGAAATTTTAGAGTGGAGCATAGAAAAATAGAAAAAAAAAGGCCGTATGCATGGTTTTATATTCCAATCTTAGTTGCATTATAATTAATAAAAAGTATAGATAAAGATAAAAAAATATAATCGTTATGAAATAAAATTATAAAAATTACAGTAATGAAATTTAATACAATATTGATATTGTACGTAATATTATAATTATATATCGCAATTTAAAATGCTGACTGTGCGTAACATTGGAGGAATCCATTTTGTACTAAGCCAGAATTTTAAGAAGTCGAAGTTGAAAGGAACTCACCGTACTAGAAGGGATGGCACATGAAATTTCGTAGTGCTGTTTAATTTCTTATAAATAAAATCAAATCCAGATCATCTGTATATAACTTGGGATTTGAAGGAAGAAATTAAGATAGGTTTGCAAATGAACTCAATTGCAAATGAACTCAAAATTGACTTCTATATTATACATAAATGATATATTTGAAAAAAAAATAGATATAATAACTTTCAAAGGAATACGCAAAAGAAATCAGAAGCGTCCACATGCAATTGACACTCAAAATATTTTAATTAATTTCAGACAATGAACTAACTTTTTAGAATTAATTGAAAAGAGGATTAGAAAGTCTTATGAGTTTGTAATTATAGAAAAGTGCATGGAGACTATGCCATGAATAATTTAAATGGTTTGTAGGAATTTTAAAAGGACTTGGGATTTCAAATTATTCTTTGTGAATTGTTTAAAATAAAATTAAATGGCTTGGAAATTTTAATTCTATATAGCTTCAAATGCGGTAAAAAACCATAGTCACCGTGATCCAATATGGATAAATTTATATTTTTTGAAAACCTTATAAATTTAACTCATTTTTATCAAAATTTCATTTACCAATGAATGTCACTGACCCATTCAAAGTGATCTCAAAGTTTTAGAAAAATAAAATAACTAAAAATATGAAATGGGGAAAAAAAGATGAGAACCGCCCATTTCTTCTTTCCATTTTTCCCCTAGTTAGCTAGCCCACATTCTTTTTTTCTCTTCTGATTTTTAGTTTTCTTTCTTCCAACATCTCCCTCACACTTCTATCTTCCAAGAAAAGAAAACTCTACTAGAGATTTCAAGCTTGTTGTCTACTTTCTCTCACTAAGCCTGGCAACTTTCTATACCTCTAATCTTAGTGAAATTCTTGTATGTATATTTCCTCTACTCCCTCTTCGGCTTTATCAAAAAATTGGAGTTTTGAGCATCAGAAGATTTTAGTTACTATTCAACAATGTTCACCCAAAAAAATTTCAGAAGGTTTTCTTGCAAATTAGGACTTAAATCCTCATCCAATAGTTGTATTCTTGTTTTTTGGAGTTGAGCTTTGACAATATATGAGCTATTCATGAAGTAAAACTCCAAGAAAGTCTTTCCCTATCTCACTATTCATCTTCTTCTAATTTGTAAAGTATCGAACCAATTCCCTTCATATCAACTCAACTCTTTCTTTAATCACTTGTGGGTGGTTCTCTACCTTCAATACAAGAATATATTCAATTTCCCATGGTCTCGACACTGTGGGAAAATATGGAAAGAGAAGTGGACAAAATGAGGCTTTTGGATTACAATATTTACATTGCTTTCCCATGAGCTATGTTTGTGGGAAACATATTTTCTTTGGTTTCTCATAGTTTCCCATAGTCTATGCTTGTGGGAAATTAAAAAATTGAATTTTCACATGGCGGTAGATAGTGGGAATGCAATGATTGTTAGCCTTGCTAGAGAGATTGCTTTGCTATCATAATTTCTTTGGTTTTCATGTTGAAAACAATTTTGAATATGGCCATATGGTTTAGTGTTTGTTGATTGTTTACAGGATCAAAATATGCGATTCAAAAGATCTACATTAGATTTAGTAATTTTTTTTATTTTAATTAGGATCTTTTGTAAGTGTATTCTAATCCAATTTGATCTAAGCAAGTTTCTTAAAATAGTTATATTGATATAGAAATAAATCACTTCAAGTGAGCTAAAATCAAATTTTTTTCAAACTAAGTTTTCAAATGATTTTTCACAAGTACAAGTTTTTTAAAAACCATTTTTCACAGTGTGAATCAATTCATGAATTGATTCATAGTGAAATTTTGTGAAATTATACTCAAATCGATTTAACAATTGATTCATGCAGAAATGTTTTGAAAAATATTTTTTACCAAAGGTTAGGAATTATCCTGAATCAATTAGATAATCAATTCATGCCTGTTCACATAATAGTGTGAATCGATTCATGCATCGATTCTATCATGAAGTTCTTAATGATATTCATAGAGAATTAATTCACAGATTGATTCATTAGTTAGTAACCTCTCTAAATCGATTCACAAATTGATTTATAGACTAAAAGTTAGTTATTTTTCAAATGTCAATTGCCACACTATAAATACTCCCTAACCTTATTTCAAACATAACTTTTTAGAGCAGTTTTCATAACTCTTTCATATTTTCAAGTGCAAAAAGCATAGAGATAAACAGAGCTACAACAGATTCATTACCACCTCACCAAATTTCATCAAATCAAAGGATCTTGAATCAAATTGATGAAGAATTCACATTAGATAATTGAGATTTTCATTTCAATTTTGGTATGTTGATGGTGGATTTCGATTTTGCCAAATCTAGCCGACCAGAAGGGTTCTTGTAGACTTAAACTACAATCTAGTTGTGTGAATATTAACAAATACAGTAAACAACAAAAAATAGATGAAGAATAGGATGAGCACAGTGGGGTTTTAGCGTGGTTCGGCCAAAGCTAGACTGTACTAGCCCCTACATCCACAGTAGCATTTTATTGCTTATGGAGAAATTTTAGAAGAGTTTTGGTACAATAATTTTTGCCTCAAATTTTCTTTTCCCTACAAAGAGCTCCTTCCTTTTATTTATAAAAAGGAGGAGGTTACAAGTGTAATTACATAGTTTATATTTCTGTTACATCAAATAATAAATATAAATGACAAGTGCAGCTCTTGCAAATTAGCTTTTGTAGACTGCTGGTTGATTTCTGTGATTGCTTTCTGCGAGTGGGGTCGTGGTGCTACTTTCTACAAGCTAGTCCCACGCACTAAATCTGAGGATAAGGAAGCTATAATGGCACAATTTCTTCATGGCTTGAACTATGACATTGCCAACATTGACGAGCTCCAACATTATGTAGAACTTGAAGATATGGTACACATGGTAATGAAGGTGGAGAGGCAATTCAAGAAATAAACCTCATCCAAGGGTGAACATCAATCAAGCTCTTTTTGGAAGACTCATTAGGATAAAAGGCAAGATTCAAGATACTTCCAAGCTTTTAAAAAGAACTTGGCTAAGACTTCCTCCAAACCAAAGGTTGGTGATGCTAAAGGCAAAGGCAAGATGGAAGTGCCCTAAAGGCAAAGAACATTAAGTGCTTCAATTTGGGACATGGATATTATGCTTATGCATGCCCTAACAAAAGGGTCATGACTTTGAAAGCCAATGGTGAAGTTGAATCGGCTAGTTAAGTTAATGGTTAAGTCAAGTAGTGAACAGAGTAATGACACTTGTGATATGGCAGTTGAAGGAGAATCACTAGTGGTAAGAAGAACCTTGAGTACCCAATTCAAGGAAGGTAATGAAGAGCAAAGAGAGAACATCTTCCATACTAGATGCCATGTCTTAGGAAAGACATGTACTGTAATTATTGATGAGGGAAGTTATGCAAATGTTGCTAGCACAATCTTGGTTGAAAACTTAGCTTTGTCTACTCGAGCTCATCCCACTCCTTACAAACTTCAATGGTTGAATGAAAGTGGGAAGGTAAAGGTATCAAAACAAGTGCTAGTTTCATTTTCTATTGGGAGGTATAAAGATGAAATCTTATGTGATATTGTTCTTATGCAATCTACCCAATTTTACATAGGCCATGGCAATTTGATAGACATATCATACATAATGGTGACCTCAATCGGTATAGCTTCAAGAAGGATAACAAGATTATCAACCTTGTACCCCTCACCCCCCAAACAAATCTAAAGGATCAAATAAAGAGAGAAAAGAAAATAAGTGAAGAAAAAGAGATGAGTGGAGAAAGAGTGAAGAAAAAAAGAGAAAGAGTGACAAAAAGAGGGTTGAGAGAAAGTAAAACAAGAAAAAAACAAGTGGAGCATTTTTGCCAAGACTATGGAAGCGAGGCAAGCATCTTATATGCATAGATCTATACTTGGTCCTACTTGCAAAGGAGCTTATTTGAATTTTAACTATGAAACTCATGTTTTTCCTAGTGTTTGTGAGATGGTTTTATAGGGTTATGATAAAGTACTCTCCAAGGACATACCCCACAGCTTGTTATAATCAAGAGGAATAAAATAATTTTCACAGCAAGCCAACAAAGTGTTTGAACCAGATGACCCTAATGTTGGTGCCAATTTTAATGTTCCTAACCTCTCTTCTTTTGATGTAGGCTTTGATTCAAAGTTAAATCATTTTGAAGAAGGAAGGAGTGATGTGAAAATGGAAAACCAAACTAAGACTCACCAAGAAGGTTTGCATCTACCAAGGGACCACTCAAGGGATTAATGAGCAACAAATATTACTACTTTTATTTCCTCTCATACTCTACCTTTTAGAATATTCATTGAGTTTAATTTAGTGAATTGGCCTTGTTTTGCAATTTGGTCATAATTTGGAGTTTAATTGAATTAATTGCTTAATGCTAGGGTTTCAACACTATTTTAGTTTTTGGGCTATAATTTGAGCCCCAGATGTCAGATCGGGTCATTCTTTATTTGGTTGGAAAGCTAAGAGAAATCTCTACAAATTTCATGTTGAGGCCAAAGCCCAGTTCTACCATTGGAGTCTCAAAATTGAACGTCAATTTGCTCTAGAGTTTTTGTCCAAAATTGACCTTGTCATAATGTTTGGTCTATTATTTTGTGTTATCTCATGGGCCACCTTTAAGACCTTTTTGGCTTTGTTTTGGGTCTATTTTATGCTATTATGTCCTTTATTTTTCTGGTGAATTAAGACTTGGGTTTGTGTTAGTGTGAGCTATGAAACAGCACATGTTTTTGGCTAGCCTTGCTAGAGTTTTCGGTCGATCTAATTTTTAGTTGAATATTTGGCCTTGTCTTGATCATTTTAGCTTGTTTACTTAATTATTTGTTTGGGTGTTTAGTTGGGCTTGGTTAGGACTTTAACCTAACCCATTTTATGAAGGGAGGCATGTTTCCCTTAACCATTCAAATTAGATGAATTGAGAAATTGAACAAGTGTTTCTTTTTGAGAGCTTCCTCTCTAGGGTTTTTGTAGAACTTGAAGACTTATCAAAGAGATTACTCTTTATAGCATGTAATTTCATCACTTATCACTCTCTTTCTTCCTATCTAGAGTGTGGCATGAATATCCTTCTTTTTATTTCAATTTTCAGTGTTGAATTGTTGAATTAGAAAACTGATGTGATCTCCCTTAGAGATGCCTATGGATCTATCTCCAATTCAGTAATTCAACACTCAAAATTAAAAGAAAAAGAAGGATATTCATGCCACTCTCTAAAAGATAGAAGGAAAGTGATAAGTGATAGGGATTGACACCACAAAAAGGAAGCTCTTTCATAAGTCTTCAAGTTTTATTAAGAACACTAGGATAACACTTGCTCAAAGAAGAATATTCTTCAATTCTCAATTTGCCAGATCTCTATAGTCGATGGAAATATGCCTCCTATCATAGCAATTAGGCTCCGAAATAGGCTAGGTTCAAGTCCTAAATAGGCCTAACAAAACTCCTAAGCCAATAACCAAATAAGTAAGCTATTAAGTCTAATCCAAGGCCTAGCACTTAACCATAACAAAGGCTAGCCAAACCAAAACCTAGTGTTGGCCAAAAATATTAGGGTTGTCATATGGCCCATAAACATCTTAAACCCAAGTCTTAGTTCACTAGAAAAATAAAGGAAATAAAAGGGGAAAATAGTCCTAAAACAAAGTCATACCATGGTCCAAAATAGCACGAGGCTTAATAAAAAATAATAACCTAAAATATGTACTAAAACAAAACACAAGTGATAGGTAAGTTATCCATGAACTAGCTAGCCTCAAGGCTTGCAACAAAGCTCTCCTTCGGCCCCTTAAGGGAATGGCAAGCCTCTAAGCAAATGACCTTTGAACCTTCAAGCCCAAGCCCCTCTTGTGCACTCTAAAATGCATGACAAAGTCCTTGGATTGCTTCCTCCATCCTTTTGGCCATTGCCCTTGCCATGGGCCCATTTGAAACTTGCAATGCTTCTTGATGATCCTTGGCCCTAAGTTCTCACCATTCCCCCCTTCTCAAAAGGATTCGACCATGAATCAAAACCTACATCAAAAGGAGAAAAGCCAACAATATTAAATGTAACACTAATATTAGAATTGCCCTAAAAGATCTAACGTGTAGGCATTGTCATTTATTCTTGCTACCACTTGGAAAGGTCTATCTCTTCTTGGATGATGTTTTATCTTCCTTTGAGTTGTAAACCTCTCTTTTCTCATGTGCAACTACACCTAATCACCCAGCTCAAAAACCACTCTCTTTCAACCATTATTAGCTTGTTAAATGTTTTGCTCTATTTTCTTTTCAATGTTCTTTCTTACTTGCTCATGTAACTTCTTCACTTGTTGGGCCTTCTTCTTCCCATGAAGACTAGCACCCTCCTCAAATGGTAAAAGCAACAAATCCAAAGGAGTTAGTGGGTTAAAACCATAAACAATTTCAAATGAGGAATATTAGGTGGCTAAATGTATGCTCCTATTATATGCAAACTCTACATGAGGCAAGCATTGCTCCTGATTCTTTAAATTCTTTTGGTTGATAAATCTCAACAACATAGATAGAGTTCTATTAACTACTTTGGTTTGTCCATTAGTTTATGGATCACAAATTATAGAAAACAACAACTTTGTCCCCAACTTACTCCAAAAGACCTTCCAAAAGTAGCTTAAGAACTTCATATCCCTATCCAAAACAATGGTCCTAGGCACCTATGCAACCTTACAACCTCTTTAAGGAACTATTGATGTCAGAATTTGGCTCGTGCAGAGAGCTCCAGATTCCAGCTAACGGGAGGAGTTTAGAGATCCAATACTTCTTTCAAAGTGCAGAAGAAGATAGATCAAGAGGAAGAAGGGATGGAGAGACAGCGAGTTTAACGTGGTTCAACTAAATCTGGGCGGTACCGAACCCTATGTCCACGGCGAAGATTTTATTAATGTAAGAGTTTCTGTTTATAGAGTTTGGCCTGTCCCCCCTCTTCAACAATGCAATCCTATTTATAGAGGAATGAGGAGTTACATGCATTAATTACAAGCTACAATTGTGTTACATTAAGTTATAAATGGAAAAGATAGTAAAGAGGCTACAAATCGGTTACTACAGAAAGTAGGCTACGGGGTGGGCCCCCTTGGCCAGCTGTAGACTTGTGTCTGTCTGCATCCGCTGCTTGGTACGGTTGTGCCAAGCAAGGTGTTGGGCATCATGAGTGAGAATTCCTAGCTCGAGGGCATCATGGGGACCTGTTGTAATGAGCTTGATGGTGCTTAGCGAGGTAGCGGGCTCGAGCAGGGTGATCCGCTGCTTGACGAGCTGGTCTTGTCATCTTCTCGTTGGGTTACTGGGTCGCTCCCTCACGAGGCGAGAGTCGCTTTGAGGGATATATTTGAATGACCTCACTGCATCATTGCCTCGCTACCTTGCGAGGCAAGGCTTGCTTCACGGGATGGTGCTGGGACTACTTTGCTGTCCTGCTTTCTGATGGCTGAAGTGAAGCTCGCTGAGTGCCTTTAGCGTGCTCGAGGCTATGAGCTTTCGAGGCCATTTTTTGCATATAACAGGAACAAACCCACCACATGAGTAACATCATCAATTTTGTTACATGGACTGTAGTGAGCCATTTTTAAGAATCCATCAATCACAACCAAAATTGAATCCTTCCCATTATTGGACCATGGCAAGCCAAGCATGAGATCCATGGAAATGTCCACCCAAGCTTCACTAGGAATGGTGAGTGGGGTATAAAGTCCATGAGGCATGACCTTGGACTTAGCTTCTTTACAACCGATACGATTTTCACAAAGCATTTTTGCATCTTGCTTCATGCCCAAGTAATAAAAATGCTCTTGCAAGATAGACAAAGTCTTAGCAAATACCAAAATGTCCCATTAAACCTCTCCCATGTGCCTTTTTCACAAGCAAAACTCTCAGAGAACCCTTAGGCACACACAATTGATTTCCCTTAAAAGGAAAGACATCCCACTGAAATTATTTACCAAAAGTAACTTTCTCACAAGCATTGAACATGCTACCAAAGTCATGATCATTAACATATAAATCTTTAAACCCAATAGTTTAGTTTACATAGTAGAAATAAAGGTATACCTGCGAGAAAAGGGCATTGGCTACCACATTCTCTTTACCTTGCTTATATTGGATAATGTAAGGGAATGTCTCATTGAACTCCATCTATTTTTCATGCCTACAATTCAGCTTCCCTTGACCCTTCAAATGCTTCAAAGATTCATGATTGGTATTGTTATAGGCGTTATTCGGATACAAGGTTTGGCATGGGAGAAAACATGATCAATCAAAGCTGAGGCCCAGATAAGAGTCCAATACCGATGAATGAAGACTCCAGACAACAAGCGAAAACCACGAATGCCTCGTCGGGTCGCAGAGGGAAGGCGCAATCCATCGAGGAAGGTCTAAACCCTCAGCAAGCAAGACCACCGTCTCTGGAACAGCGATCGAACAAGGACAGAGAAGATCACCCAAAACTCCCTACTCGCTCAGCCCCAAACCTCCTCAACCTACTCACTGCCAATGGACATCTGCATGGTACTCAGTCAGCAATCCAAATATATCTCCAAATCTGACAGCTTAGACCCTGAGATTACACATCAGCCCCCTAGAAATATGACAATGATTTGCCCAACATTAATTGCCTGACGGCAAGCATTTAATACCCTGAGCGGTGAAGGTAGTCATTCTACTGATCAAGGAATTACATTCGTAACCTTCCCCTTGCTATAAATAGAGGGGAGGGGCCATTGTAAGTGAGTAAGTGAAAGATACATGTTGAAATTCTATTAGTTTAGAGAGATAGAGCTTTTCTGGTAGAAGCTTTACTTGTAGAAAAATAATATACTGCTTGTTATAAGAAAGTTTTGTAGCTATTGTAATCTAGCCTTGTAAAGATTTTCCATTAGTGAATAATAGAAAAGCAGTGTGGACGTAGGGACCAAGACTAGCTTTAGTCGAACCACGATAAACTCTTGGTGTCATTATTCTTTTTCCCTCATTTCTGGTCTTCCCTACCATTTCTTCTCTTCTTTAACTTGCAGTTAGGGGTGTCATTGAACTAAAACCAGTTAACTGGATTTTGGTATCAATAGGTATGGATGACAAATTCCTTTGGCTAAAGGTAATGTCGCTAAGTCTCCAAAGCCTAAACCAAAGCATAAAGCTCCTTGTCATATGTTGGATAGTTGAGGGTTGCACCATTAAGCTTCTCACTAAAGATTGCTATAGGACATTTTTCTTGCATCAAAACATCTCTAATACCAAGTCCCAAAGCATCACATTCAATCTCAAAAGCCTTAGAAAAATTGAGTAAAGCCAGCAAAGGTGCCGAAGACAATTTTTCTTTCAACAAATTAAATTCTCTCTCTTGCTCACTTTCCCACTTGAATCCAACATTTTTCTTAACCAGTTTGGTCAAAGGGCAGCTATGGCACTAAAATCTTTCACAAACTACTTATAGAAACTAGCCAACCCATGAAAACTCTTAATATCACTCATAGTTTGAGGAGTTCGCCAATCTCTAATGACTTTCACTTTTTCTTCATCCATTTCAATACTACTGCCACTCATCGCAAACCTAAAATGTTAATTTTTTCAAGTAAAAAGAACATTTATCAAAGTTAGCATGCAATTTTTCATCTTTTAGACATTGCAAAACACATGTCAAATGCTCATATTCATTTTTACTATAAATAAGAATATCATCAAAATAGCAACCATAAATTTTCCAATGAAAACATGTAAGATATGGTTCATTAATCTCATGAATGTTCTTGGGGCATTAGTCATACCAAAAGGTATAACTAAGCACTCATACAAACCATGCTTACTTTTAAAGACAATTTTCCATTCATCACCCAATTTCATTCTAATTTGATGATAACAATGCTTTAAATCAATCTTTGAGAAAACAAAAGAACCATGCAATTCATCCAACATATCATCAAGCCTAGGGATAGGATGTCTATACTTTACAGTAATTTTGTTGCTTGAGCAACAATTAACGCACATTCTCTAATTTAACCTTGTACCCCTTACCCCCAAGCAAATCTTAGAGGATCAAATAAAGAGAGAAAAGAAAATGAGAGAAGAAAAATAGAAAATGAGTGAAAAAAAAAAGAGAGAGAAAGAGAGAAGAAACAGAGAGAAAGAATGAAAAAATAAGGGTTGAGAGAAAAAGTTTGAGAAGAAAAAAAGAAGTGGAATGTGTTTGCAAATACTAGTGACATTAGGCAAGCCATGTACATAGATCGGCCTATACTAGTCTTATTGTGCAAGGGAGCTTATTTGAATGATAACCTTGTTTCTAATGCTTTACCTAGTGCCATTGAATCTATTTTGTAAGAATATCAAGAGTTGTTCCCCAAGGAAGTTCTTCACAGCTTGCCTTCTAGAAGGAGAATAGAGCATCAAATTGATTTCATTCCTATAGACACTATCCCGAACCGGCCAACATATAGAACTAATCCAGAGTAGGCCAAAGAAATCCAAAGACACGTGGAGGAGCTCTTGGCAAAAGGTTACATTAGAGAGAGCATGAGTCCTTGTGCGATTCTTGTCATTCTTGTACCTAAGAAGGATGGATCATGGTGAACGTGCATTGATTGCCGCTCAAGTAACAAAATCACTATGAAGTATAGACATCCTATCCCTAAGCTTGATAATATGTTGGATGAATTGTCTTTTGCCATGAGCTCTCTAATGTAACCTTTTTTTCATGAGCTCCTTCACTTGTCTTTGGATTTCTTTTGCCTCCTCTAGATTAGTTCTATATGCTGGCTAGTTTGGGTTGGAGTCTATAGGAATGAAATCAATTTGATGCTCTATTCCCCTTATAGGAGGCAAGCTGTGAAGGACTTCCTTAGGGAATAACTCTTGATATTCTTACCAAATAGATTCAATGGCACTAGGTAAAGCATTAGAAACAAGGTTATCATTCAAATGAGCTCCCTTGCACAATAGGAATAGCATAGGCCAATCCATGTACATGGCTTGCCTAATGTCACTAGTATTTGTAAACACATTCCACTTCTTTTGCTTTTCTCTCAACTTTTTATTCACTCTTTCTCCTCTCTCTTTTTCTCTTTTTCTTCACTCATTTTCTCTTTTTCTTCTCTCATTTTCTTTTCTCTTTTTATTCAAGTCCATTACAAAGGAAATTGACTCAAAACAAGTCACTAGATTAATTAGGACTGAGCTTAAAAAGCTATAGAATTTTTTTGGTGTTGGACAACACTTGTTCTTCTTTATTTGTGATTTTCTTTTTCTCTTTTCTTTGACTCTTTTCTTTTCTTGGGAATAAATTGACTAGAAAAGCAAGTCTCACAATCAACAAAAGAATTGATGCAGAATTTTCCTTAAATTAAGATCGGAGTTCAACTACACATTAATGTAAAAATAAAAGGAAAGAAGAAACTTAATTAGGGATGGAGTCTTGCCCTAGCAGAGCTTCTCTCCTTCACCAAATTACAAACAATGTAAAATGAATCTAAAAGTTATTAGAAAATGTGGCTTAGTTGAGCATTTATAAAGCTCACTACATTAGGGTTGAAAGGAGGCTCTTTGAAAACTCATTAGCAGATACAACACTAACAATAATCCATTTTAATTTGGAGGCAAGAGAATGATCTCTTTCCTCTTCATCAATCCACAATAATATGGATTTCTATTCCAAGATTCCATTCACAGAGATCATGGGATATTCATACCCTAATTCTAAAATTTTTAACATAACATCAAGATCCTCAATAAAGATTTTAAATTTAAATTTCCAGAAATAAAAGTTTTCATAATCAAAGAGAGGTGGATCATTTAATAATGAAATATTAGAAAAGATAGGTAGATTTGATTCCATTCTTTTAAATCAACAAAGGTGCATCAAGAGCCAAAGCTTTGATACCAACTGTTCAGTCCCTTGGTGATGGGTAAAAGGAATAAATTGCTAAAGCTAATTGAGCAGAATTAAATAGATCTTACCTTTTTCTCATTGGAGAATATATATGCACCTTTGTTTTAAGTAAATCTTTTCTTTAGATAAGATATGTAGAGGATTAATGATTAGTAATATGAAATTGGCAGATATTAAAAATTAATAATAGAAGCAGTAAAGATATAGAAAAGAAAATTACGACACAGATTTTTAAAATGGTTCAACTTGAATTGAGACAGCAATTCAAGTCTATTATTCCACTTGATCTTTCTCAATCAAAAGACCTCTTACATTAAAACAAAAACTATCAAGATTGACAGGCTCCTGAAATGCCAAACTTTATAACAAAACACAAAAGAAATTAATAGGCTTCTTGCTAACCTAGAAGAATTGGGGTCAGGCTCTTCTAAACCTAAGGAAAACACAAGTTTGACAGGTTCTTGCTAACCTATACAAGATTTCTAAATCCCTAGAAATCTTAAAAACAAAAAGACAACAATAGAAAACAAGAGGTAATACAACACCAATGTTTCAGATGAAAATCTCAAACTATCTAATAATAATCTCAAGTGATCTAGATCCAGAAGCTTGTAAAAAATCTTGGAATTTTAGATGAGGCAGAGAGAAAATCATGTATAGCTCTTAATTAGATGTTTTCGCAATGAAATTCTTAAAGAAGTTGCATGAAAAATCATTTATATAGAAATAGCAGTTAGGTAGTTTCGTGGATTAGATTAGTTTAAGCCTTTTAAGATCTAATTGAACCTACTTTCATGGATTAGATTAATTTAAGCCCTTTAAGATCAGTGCCAACTAATTCAATTCTAAAGGAACATAATCTACTTTCGTGATTAAAATTCCCTTAATCAACTATTAGGGTTCCAATGATAATTTTCTCCTTTCAGTACTTCAATTATCTACCTAAAATTAGATAAAATGATGGCCAAACATTTTATCTAACACTTGGCAGGCATAATAGTTGAATTGATTAATACCAAATAATTACAATAGGAAATCAATCAATTTAGCAATAAAGGACCGTAAGTGGGTTATTCCTAATCCTAGAATAAAAATCTACTCACTCATAATACAAATTAAAATCAAATTCATCATTATTGAATACTCCATAATATCCAAATACAAATGCAGAAAAATAAGGATAAAGATTGGAAGACATAACTAGAATGCCAATTGATGAAATGAACTAGAATCTTCAAAAAAACATCAATCCTACAAGAATCTCTAAAAATCTACTCAAATTGTGCAAAAAATGGCTTCAATAGTAGGATTGTAGATTCTGAAACACAACTATATCCTGTGACATGGCTAGGGTGTGTTTCGAGCTGCAAATAGAGAAAATCTGGAGATGTGGGATAGCACCAAACATGGTCTAGCTGTGTCATAGGACACAGTCATGTTTCAAGCTATTTTTCCCTTGCTTTAGTCTAGGGCACGGTTGAGTTGTGTTCCTTGCGGGGGCTCCTCTTCTAGCTTCTCTTTGATCTAAATATGCTTCAAATTTTCACTTTCATCCTCCTTTCCTAACCTTCTTGCTAACCTATATAGAAAGATACCAAACAAAGCAGTACCAAGGAATAAAATACTAAACCAAAGCAAAAAGAGCAAAGAAATCACAAGTTAATAATGAATCAAGAGACTAAATTCAACATAATACTATGCATTTTGCCTACTTATCAGTTAACTATGAGGAAACCTTTTTGCCAATTTTCATGTTGAATGTCATTAGGCTTTTACTTGCAATAGTCCATACCATGACTATAAGATTTGAAAAATGGATGTCAAAACAACTTTCCTTAATGGAATCTTGAATGATAATGAATATATGATATAAGCTAAGGGTTTTGTCTCTAAGACTGAACCCCATAAGGTATAAAAGCCACAAAGGTCCATTTATGGACTAAAGCAAGTTTCATGGACTTGGAACATCCATTTTGATGAAGCAATCAAATCATTTGACTTCTTCAAGAATGTTGATGAACCATGTGTGTACAAGAATATTAGTGGTAGTGTGGTTCAGTTCCTATTGTTGAATGTTCCTAATTTACTTGAACTTAATGGAGGCAAAGGAATCTAAATAAATTAGACTAAGTAGACAACTCTTTGTCAATTACATCTCCATGTAACTCCTAATCATTATATTGACAACTCTTTATCATTTATTATCCATCCCATCAAACATTATAAATAACTCAATTGTACCCAAGCATTGTATGGTCATGACTATGGCTAATGTGAAAATGGGAGATGAAGCTAAGACTCACCAAAAGGATTTGCATCTACCAAGGGACCATTCAAGGGATTAATGATCAACAAATATTAATACTTTTATTTTATCTCATACTCTACCTTTTTGAATGTTAATTGTGTTTATTTTAGTGAATTTGCCTTGTTTTGTGATTCGATCATAATTTAGAGCCTAATTGAATTAATTGCTTATTGTTAGGGTTTTGACACTATTTTAGTTTTTGGGCTATAACTTGAGTTCTAGATGTTAGATTGGGTCAATCTTTATATGGTTAGAAAGCGAAGAGAAAGATTTACAACTTTCATTTTAAGGCTAGAGCCTAATTCTACCATTTGTGGTCTTGAAATTGATAATAAATTTGCCCTAGAGTTTCAATCTAGAATTGACCTTGTCACAATGTTTAGGCTATTATTTTGTGTTATTCTATAGGCCAACTTGGAGACCTTTTTGCCTTTTATTTTGGGTTATTTGACCTTCTTATTTTCTTTATTTTTCTAGTGAATTAAGATTGGGTTAGTGTTGTTTGTGAGCTATGAAACATCCACTTGTTTCAGCCAGCCATGCTAGAGTTTTCAGTGAGCCTTTCCTTTGGCTAATTGGTTTGCCTTGGCTTAGACTTATTTAGCTTGTTTCCTTGATTATTTGCTTGGGTATCTAGTTGGGTTTGTTTAGGACTTGAACTCAACCCATTTTGGAGCCTAATTGCTATTAAGGGAGGCATGTTTCCCTTAACAATTCAAATTTGATGATTGAGAATTGAAGAGTGTTCTTCTTTCAACAAAGTGCTCTCCTAGGGTTATTACTATAACTTCAAGGCTTATCAAAAAGTTTCCTCTTTGTGGCATCAATCTTCATCACTTATCACTTTCCTTCTATCTTTTTAGAGTTTGGAGTGAATATCCTTCTTTTTCTTGCAATTTTAGGTGCTAAATTGTTGAATTGGAGATAGATCCAGGGGCATCTCCAAGGGAGATCGCATTAATAGCCATCCAAACAATACATGTTTTCTAAGTTGAAACCATCAAACAAGAATATTGTACTTATTCAAATAATAATAACATGAAAGATGTAGAATAACCTTGATGGAGACTAATAAGTTATCATGAAATCCATCTCTGGTTATCATTATTTTGATGGGTGGTGTTAGAACCATATTCTTAACATGTAACTTAAATTAGTGAGGGATCTTTTATTTAGTCTAGGTTTTAACTATTAAAAGTCTCATACACTAGTCTATGTCATGCATACATCCCATTTATATCATAATATAAATCCTATGCATGCATGCAATTACTAGTCTATGTCATACATACATTAGCATTTATGTCATACATATAAATCACATGAATGAAAAACATTTATGAATAATTATGGACCAATTTAAATTATTCTCTTAAGCCCTAAATAGGAAGAATCTTCATGTGATGCCTCTAGCCATGCATCTCACTTATGTACCTCTTTCTTCTTCCAAAAGGAAAAATGAAATTCCCTAATTTCTATCCTATGTAATAGAAGAAACCTTAAGTTACATTTAAGGAGAGAGAGATGAGAAGAGAATTTTATATTCAAAAGTATAGGAAAAGTTAGGACTGTTAGGAAAAATGGATTTAAGTACATCAAATATGCCAATTATTGATGATAAAATCCAGTTAACCTAAGTTCTGAACCCTAAGCTATAGAATGAATGTAAAAAGGGAGAAAGAGAGAGAGAGAGAGAGGAAGAACAAGGAGACATCAAAAGTTTTTAACGTGGTTTGGTTAAAGTCAGTTTGACCCCTACATCCATAGCTTGTATTACTCTTTGTTGAGTGTTTTGTATCAGATGATTGTATGTCCCATGTATAATGATTTCATCCCCTTTTATAATGGTTGGAGGGTTATAGTTTGAATGTAAATCTTTAACAGATAAGTATCATGACTTGATTAGGATTACATAGTAGATTAGGATAGATAGTTATACTAGACTCTTGCCAAAATAGGAGACTGGACAAACTTTCTCGATGGTTGAGGATGCTTTCTGTGAGTTACGAGCTAAGCCTTGCTTTCACGACCTAAGGTTGCTACTTTGACCTATTTTCACTAATGACCTTAGCTTGTATTTAGTGACCTGGTATCTTGGTTTGGTGGCCTCAATCCAAATAAGCTAGGCCTTTGTTAGTTGAGTCTATCCATTGGGCTTTTACCAGCTCGTTTATGCGGTTACTGTTGGGTTTGCTCGGAGCATCATATGCCATTAAAGGCTGAAAATTTCAAAAAATTTTCCAAAAGGGCCGAACAAACCCATTTCAGATCTTGTTGATTTGAGGTTTCAATGCATCAAATACATAAAAACAGAGTAAGGAGAGAGCTAAACTAACCTTTGATTCTAGCCCAAACACAGCGGAATGGCCGGTCATTGTAGCAATCCACATGTCTTGCCTCCATCGATGATCTATGCCAGAAAATGCCATCCAATGGCCACTACAGCTCCACTCTGAGTGCTAGCAAGTTATGGAGCTGGATGGACCAAGATTGAGCTGCAATAGAGCTCTGGAAGCATCCACGATCATACGGTGCTCTCCTCTTCCTCGGGTTGTTTCTGGCCGATTTTGGCCAAATAAAGACAAGCCAAAATAGCATCATTTTGGTCTGACTGTCATACAGCTGCCTTACGCAAACCGGCATCATTTTTATGTAGCTGTCAAATAGCTAAAACGACATCATTTCACTTAAATGAAAAACCATTTTTCATATTTACAAAACAGCCCTTGCAATTTCTGTAAACTATAATTTTTCCTCGTGCAATTTCAAAAAATTACAATTTGGTCCCTGAAAAGTATTTTCAATCCCAATGATTTTTGCCCTTTTGTAGTTTGGTCCCAAGACATAAAATATATCCAAACTTTGGCCATTTCATTCTCCGTTATGCATGTGACTCAATAGGCCCCCGAAATATTGGCAAAAGTTCAAAATGCCCTCCAAACCATTTGAAGGGATATTAATTTCTCCAAATTAATTAATTGGACTTTAAGCTATATGCAAACTCTAGCAAGCCATTATAGCTACCCAAATTTCGGTAGGAGTTAATAAGGTGGCAAGCCTGTTGTGAATGACCATAATGCATGATACGATCCCTTCATTACCATATCTAGATTAGTCAAAGGTATGGATGACAGCTAACCTCTATAACTGACCATATTTTCTTAACATCATGAATAATTTGACTCATATGAATTCGAGCACTTAAATCAATTTAAGTCTTGACGATTCAACCGTGTACAAGGATTTCATCCGTCAAAATAATTCGTTGAGTAACCGTCGAATACCACTCAATAAAGTAGTAATGAATCCCATCTTGATTAGGCAATACCTAACTACATTTCTAGAAATACCCAACACAAGCCTTTATAGTTTCCTCATG
>JANHAO010004025.1:0-24984 GCA_026873985.1 Saraca asoca
AGCAACAATCATATAATATCTAAATCAAATGAAGCCATTAAACTTAGATATTCACTACAAAACAGAGAGGAAATAGGAAATAACTTACCAACAATTGAATGTAGAATGGAAGAACAAGATCTCAACATAAATCTTCAAGCTTTATTAATCCCTTATACTAGTTACAAATTCAGCCTTCCATGGAGGCAGAAAAACATAAAAAAAAAAGGAAGAAAAATGAGATAAACTACATTCTACCAGGAACTACCCTAAAACTACACTCAAACTGCACTTTCAAAACTAAACTAAGAGCTTAAACTAAAAGGAGTTCTGCCCAGGTAAAAGAGAAGCTATCTACATAGGTGAGTAGGCATGATTATGGCTGGTCTGGTTTCTACCACTGCCATTGTGTGTGGGGCTCAATGCTGGTGGCTTTCTTCACTTTTCTTACTCTCTTATGTGTCTCCAGCTGGCTGAGTGCAAATTGGATCAAGAGATGGTGCAATGGGCTTAAGATCCATGCCAATCGAGGCCTTGAAAGTCCAATTTTGTAGAGCCCATTTTCATAGCCTTTCTACCCTAATTTGCAGCTTCTTTTGCATGCCCATATTGAAGTTTTTAGCTCTGGAATCCTTCATAGGAATTGTGGCTTTATGTCTTAGCTTCCATTTGGGTTTTGTCTCACCTCATTTGGACCTCTTTAGCTCAAGTTATGATCTAATGAATGTTCAGAGGTCAGGCTGCTAGGATGGGCTGAGATAGTATTCTGATTCTAAAATGAGCTCCAATTTTGGATGAATAATTGTGTGATTCAGCTTTTTTAGTCTACATGAAAGTTGTAGATCTCTCTATTATCTTTCTTTCAAGATACAAATCACATTAATTGGATAAGTGTAGCTCAAGTTATGGCCAAAATACAGAAACTACTTAAAATAGCCAATTATTCAGAATTTTATAAAATGAACCCAATTGGCACCAAATCACAAATACACACCAACACAGTTGGAAGTAAGCAATTTTGAAGCTTAAAATGCTAAGTATGAAGACATATAAATGCATGAAATATTGTGTTATCACATTCCCCTACACTTAGCTTTTACACTTCCAGGCAAAATACAAAATAAAACACTAAGCAAAACACAAGGGGACAAGGCAGCAAGAAGATTCAAAAGACCTTGAGGTTTTTTAGCAATAATGAGAGACTTATGACAAACAAGAATGCAGGAAAAATTCAGGTCACATAGCACTTGAAGCTCAGCTTTACAAATTAAAACTCAAACTAAATTAGTAAGTTACTTCATCAAAAGTTAGATCAATTTGGTAGACATCACAAGGAAGCTCTCCTCATAACTCTCAATGTGTTTAGGATAGGCAAGTGTTTCTCTCATATTCTTTCTGTGAAAATGCACTACCATATGCTTGCTTATCATCTAATCTCCACTACCAAAATTGCATGTATAACACAAATTATAAGGACTTCAAAATGGTTACAACATGGCCAGCAAAGGGAAAGGAGAAAAGGGAGGAAATGCTATTGAAATAGCACTTCAAAAGCTAAGAGAAGCATAAAACATTAAGGCATAGACGCCACTTCTCTTTCTTTCTCTTTTCTTTCTCTTTTCTACCATTTTTTTTCTACAAAATTTTCTACATTTTTACTATAGAATCTTTTTCTTTTCTTTTCTTTCTTATATTTTCTTTTCTTTCCTTTCTTATTTTCTTCAGTTTTTTTTTCTTGAGTCATCTTTTGCCTTTTCACTTCTCTTTAGCACATTCCCAAGAGTTAATACTTTGCCAATTTATAGCACATTCCCCCCCCCACACTTGGTTAAGAAGGAGGGTTAAGAAGGAAGGTTAACAATGTGAAGGCTTAAGGGGGTTAACAATGGTAAATTCTTTACAAGGTAAGCGAAAAGGAAAAGAGTAGCTCATACAAAGAAATGCCTTAATCATCTTCATGCATGCATGCTAATATAATCTCAAAAAGAATCAAAACAAGTTCTAGAGCACAAAGTCATGGAAGAATATTCATACACAAGAAAGAAGGAGAATCTATCAAGAATGTTTAGCAATAGGCTCAAAAACCTTACAAGGTATATATCTTCCAAAATTAATCCATAAGCAACACAAATTCTTCATAATGCTAATTAAGTTCAAGATCATCTATTTAAATATGCTATGCAACCATCAAAATCACTTGTAATTTATTTGAAGGCTAAAGAAACTCATCATCTATGCAAAACTACAAGGGGTTACAAAAATTCTGATTTTTAAAAGTTTTCTATTTTTTTTCTTTTGGATTTTCTGGTTTACTGTAGAATTTTTGCATTCTGGTTTTTGTATTTCAGAAAAAAAATTTATTCTATAATGCATCAAAATTTTTGGTTTGTTTCATGAAAAATGACAATTCAAAACACATCAAACCCAAAACTTCAAAACTCCCCCCACACTTAAATTTTATATTGTCCTCAATGTAAGCTTAAAATCAAATAAGCACAGCAACACATATATCAATAGAAAATAGGACAAGTAAAATAAAGAGAGGGGTAAGAAATAACCTTATCTATTTGGAGAATTGATGTGTAGGGCTGCTTCCAAGTTGGCTTCCTTCATCAGCCACCAGGGTAAAAAATTGTTATTGGCAGCAGCCATTTGATAAGGGAAGATTTCCAGCATTTTCTTTTGGGCTGCCACCAATTTCTCTTAAGCTCCTTCTAGCTTTTCTTACATTTTCTCAGAAATTACAGCAACTCTTCTTCTTGTTCAGTAGGGGGATTTATTATGACTATTGGCAACTTCTCATCTTCTTCCAAAAATGTGCACTTGGGATGTTCAAGGAGACGTTTCAACTCCAAACTAGATGGTTGCACTATAGAAGGAATCAAAGTGCTAGTTGACACCACTTTTGCTGATTGGATTTCTGCACTATCTATAGTTGCTACATGATCTACACTAGAGCCATCATTTTTCAAAAATTTAGCAATTTTAGCACAAGCATTACACAACACAGCACCATTACAATCATCACATGAATGGCAGTAAACATAATCACGTAAATAAGGGAATTCAGCATTCAGTTCATCATCATAATTTCCCTCAATTAACTCCTCAGCAAGTATATCTATACTAGAAGCAGAATGCTCCTCCATGGAATGGTCCATTGCTGGTTGGGGTTAAGGATCAGTTTGCTCATCTTACAAAATCTGGCCACGACCTTATTGTTGCAATTGATTGGATGAAGAAGCCAATTTTCCAATTTGAATTTCTAGGTTCTGCATGATGGCTTTTGTCCTCTACTGAAATCTCATATTGTTGGCTACCATTTGATTCACAAGATCCTCTAATGTTGGCTGAAATTTTTCAGGTATTAGATCTTGTTGTAGCTATATGGTTGGCTACTGCATTTGGTAGTATGAATATTATGGCTACTGGTATGCGTATTATGGCTGGTGGCATGGTTGCTGGTGAGGCTACTGGTATGCAAGGTATGGTTGCTGATAGCATGGCTGTTGATATGGGAATCTACTAGGAAAATGGCCAGGTACAGCAGCAGGATGAGCTTGGGGGTCAGGAATTCCCTCTTGAAATATAGGACAAGCCTCTGTTGGATAAGCACTAATGCCAGTCAGTTGGCCAGGTCTTTGTACAAGAATTGACCATTGTCTCACTAGGGAAGCTAACCCACTAAGTCCATGCTCCATCCTTTGTAACAGAATCAATTTTTTTTTCAAATTGATAACTAGTCTTCTCCTAATCTTCTAAGCAAGTTCAAAATCAATTCTAACAGATTATGACAGGAAAAAGAACTAGCAACCAAATACTACACTAATACTACACAAAACAAGCTAAAATAATGACATAAGATAGAAAATACTACAACACAACATACAACATGCAAAATGCAGAAATACATGCAGGATGCAAAAATGCAAGATTTGTAGCAAAAGACACTACACTACATATACACTACTCAGAATAGGATGAAACAATGAAACAAGACTGAAAACACTACAACATAACAATAAAGGCTAAAAACCACTCAAAACAACTCTAATTAACTTATCTACACATTTTTAAAAATGGCAGGACCACCACCACTCAAAAACTACGCATATAGGGAACCTAAAAATCAAATAAAAAATCTTAAAAAGAAAAAAAAAGTGGTCTAAACAATGGAATTTGGCCAAAAGAGGTGCTTGCTTGTGGCAAAGCCACAAGCCTTGATCCCTTGATATCTTTTAAATGTCCACCAAATTTTAGCCAATTCCAAGATGGTGATTCTAGCAATGAATAGTGCAACTGTAAGTTGGAAAAATAGAAATTGAAAACAAGGGAAAAACAGGGGAAAAAGAAAAAGGTAGCTACAAAACAACATGTTAGTGATGTTAGTAGATAAAAACACTTCTAATATGATTGATAAAATTGAAATGATCCCCGGTAATGGCGCTAAAATTTGATTGTTCTGTTTGTCACAGCCGATCAAATTAATAATTCATAAACTAAAGCTACCTAAACTACTTGTAGCATAGGCAACCCAAGTCAAACCCAAAGATCATTTGTGGATGATATCAATCAAATTAAGAGATGTAAATGGGGGGTTCGCAGAATCTAACACCAACAGAAACTACTACAAAACAGAAACTAAAACTACAAATAACAAGCAACCAGCCCTAGGAAATTAACTAGCTTGAGATTAATACATTCTTGATCACTTAATATTTATTCAATTGATGAAAACTATAACAAGAAGCCTTAGAATTATTTATGAATCCCTCATAAGCAGTCAAGATTCAGTCAAGCAAACAACACATCAAAAGCTCAATACATTGCCTAGTTTTCCTATCCTCTGCCTATAGTATATTATTAAGCAACAATCATATGATATCTAAATCAAATGAAGCCATTAAACTTAGATATTCACTACAAAATAGAGAGGAAATAGGAAATAACTAACTAACAATTGAATATACAATGGAAGAATAAGATCTCAACATAAATCTTTAAGCTTTATTAATCCCTTGTGCTAGTTACAGATTCAGCCTTCCATGGAGGTAGAAAAACATAAAAAAAAAGAAAGAAAAATGAGCTAAACTACTTCCTACCAAGAAATACCCTAAAACTACACTCAAACTCTGCTTTCAAAACTGAACTAAGAGCTTAAACTAAAAGGAGTTCTACTCGGGTAAAAGAGAAGCTATCTATATAGGTGAATAGGCATGATTATGGCTAGTCTAGTTTCTGCCACTGCCATTGTGTGTGGGGCTCAATGCAGATGGTTTTCTCCACTTTTCCTACTCTCTTTTGTGTCTCCAGCTGGCTGAGTGCAAATTGGATCAAGAGATGGTGCAATAGGCTTAAGATCTATGCCAATTGGGGCCTTGAAAGTCCAATTCTACATAGCCCATTTTTGCAGCCTTTCTACGCCTTATTTTCATCTCATTTTGCATGCCCATATTGTTGTTTTTAGCTCTGGAAGTCTTCATAGGAATTTTGGTTTTATGTCTTGTCTTCCATTTGGGCTTTGTTTCACCTCATTTGGACCTCTGAAGCTCAAGTTATGGTCTGATGAATGTTCGGAGGTTAGGTTGCCAGGACAGGGCTGAGACAGTATTCTAATTCTAAATTGAGCTCTAATTTTGGATAACCAATTGTGTGATTCAGCTTTTTCAGTCTATTGTATATCTCTCTCTTATATTTCTTAAAAATAAGAATCACATCAATTGGATAAGTGTAGCTCGAGTTATGGCTAAAATACAAAAACTGCTCAAAATGGCCAATTATGCAAAATTTTGTAAAATGAATCCAATTGGCACCAAATCACAAATGCACACCAACACAACTAGAAGTAAGCAATTTTGAAGCTTAAAATGCTAAGTATGAGGAAAAATAAATGCATGAAATATTATGTTATCAATTTGCTTACTTTTTGTACTTAATTGAATTTATTTGGTAAATTTACACTGTTTCAAGTTTTTGGAAAATCTTGAGTTTTGGACCTCGATTTTGGGTAATTCTTATATTTCTACAAAGCACTAAGAAAGAGCTAAAATATGTCATGAAGAGTCCAAGGCCCAGTTCAGTTGTTTGAAGGTCAAATAAAGCTTGGTAGCTGAAAAAGTGTGTAGTGTTGTGATCCAGAGTTGGTTTTAGTTGTTTCATCATAAGTGAAGCTTCAAAATCATTTCACTGCAAAATTAAGCCCATAGGATAGCTAAGATCTAATCCTACAACTTTTATGAATAGCTTGAAGGAAAACTACACCATTTTGAATTAATTATATGGTTGTGAACTTAAGTGTTTAAATCTTTTATGGGTTGGACTACTTTGAAAAGATATCTTGGATTTTAGCCCATAACTTGAGCTAGGGACTGAATTTTTATGCATTGTTAAGGTCATTGGAAAACTAAGTGATGGACTTAAATTTCATATGAAAAGTATCACATCTAATTAGGTCTCCTTCTAACCTCAATCAGTAGCCTAACCAAGAGCCAGTGCATTGAGCCTATAAATAGTTAGCTGAGCTTCTATTATAATAACTCTGAGATCATTTCTGTATTGTCTCTAATTTTGGGAGGAGTGGAGTTTTACTAGGGAAAGAATCCATCCCTAATTAGGTTTTCTCTTTACAATTTATTTCTCTATTTATTTTTATAGTAATGTATAATTGAATCTTCATCTCAATCTAAGGGAATTTCTACTCTAATTCTTTAGTTAATTGTGAGACTTGCTCTTAATTCCCATGTATTTCTATTTTAATTCTCTAATTTTACTACTTATAATTGCTATGGATGATTAATTAAAGTGACTAATTAATTATTTATTCATTATGATTTAATACTAGCTAAATTTCTATAAATAATTTCATTGTTTGTGGTTGTTTAGCTATAGTGTGGTAATAGGGTGTTGATTTGTTGTCAAGGTAAATCAATTCTCCTAGAAAATTAAAGGTAATTAGTTGAGTTTTTGCTAGGGTGATTCAGTTAATTAGACTTGGTGTGTTAAAAACTTAATGCTATTAGTAGATTGATTTGGGTTTTGGGCTTTGACTGATTTAACAATAAAAGCCAATTGGATGCTAGGCTTGGTTGGCAAATTTAGGAGGAAATTAATAAGGATTAATTAGGTGTTAGATTTAATTAATATATTAGCTAAGTGGTCAAAATGAGAATGAAACAATAATGTCAAGGATCAGTCATTGAATTAGTTAGAAGAATCCTTTGGATTGATCTTTTATCCATTTAATTTTCCTTCATTTTTGCTTTTATTTTATTATGTATTTAATTTATTTGGTTTAATTCCTAGTCTAATTAGATATCCAACCTCCCCATTTTCTTACTATAAACATATAAAATTGAATCATCAGTCTCCATGGATATAACCTAGACTCACCATGACTGCTAGCTTAGGTAATTTAATACTATTTTTGGCCGATTTCGACAATTTTGGCATTATTGAGGGGGACTGGCTGATTGATTTCCTTGTGTTTGTAATTGTATATGATATTAGGATAGTAGTAGTAGTAGTAGTATTAAATTTTAATTTTAGTCCATACTCCATATTTTCCCTTATTTTGGCATAATTTCCTTAACTTTTTGGCTTTTTTGGTAGGGTTAGGTAGCAAAATTTTCTGTGAAATTAGACGTTAAAATTTAGTAGGTCACTATTTTTAGATCTTCTTAGCAAAACTCACTACTTTTGCCATGCTCCCTTACCTATTTTTGTCAAATTCCAGCATCTTCTATGATTTTTCTAATTTTTTAGTATTTTTTGAATTATTTTCCTATTTTTTTCCATTTCAATTCTTGTGATTTTTTATTACCTGTCAAACCTTTTTGTGTATGACTTGATCCTTTCATATTCCTAAGCTAATATATGATCCAAGGATTAAGAGAACCTTGTAGGAATTGAAAAAAGGGAGTAAACACCAATTTGGCCTAATTTAAGATCCTTCATCAGCATTAACTTTAATACTTTCCTCTCCATGTTGAGGCATTACACCAAATTTGTGTTTTGCAAGTTCATCTCCCATTAAAGCATGGAGAACATGGTATTCTATCAAATGACATTGAAAAAGTTGGCTGCTTCAAATCTCAACCAACAGCCCTTGTGCATGAAATATCTTGAAATTAAAGCTACATTTTAGTTGAAGTCTGGTTTGATTAACCTACTACCTATATTCCATGGTTTGGCTGGGGAAGATTCTCATAAGCTCTTAAATGAGTTTCTTGTGGTTTGCTCAATAATGAAGCTTCAAGGAATCTTAGAGAAGTAAATCAAGCTTAGAATCTTTTCCTTCTCTTTGGCTGATTTAGCTAAAGATTCTCTACTATTTTCCCCTAGCTCTATCAATACATGGCATGAGATGATCAGACTCTTCCTTGTGAGATACTTCCCTACCACTAGAGCTGCTAACATTAGAAAAGAAATATGTAGCATCAAATAACTTGGTGGAGAAACCCTGTGTGCAAACTATTTATACCATTAGATTAGTGATTAGCTCTTGATCCAGTACTTTTATGAAGGCCTCTTCCTTATGGACAAAAGCATGATTGATGCTACAAGTGAAGCATTAGTAGATAAGACCCCCCTAATACTGCAATGATGCTAATATCCAACATGACTGCTAATTCATAACAACTTGGGAGTAAAACAAGTTACACAGTTATAAAGGCCAATAAGGTGCATACTTTCACTCTTGAAAGGCATATAATAGACCTCATCTTAATGATTCACAATTGCAACAATAACAAATCATGCGGCAAAGACAAATAGCACCGGTAGTAGTGTATGGAATTTGCTCGGTCCTTAGACACAACACTGAGACGTGTTCTACCCTTTTCTAGGAGATTGACCTTTTTTAACAGCAGGTGCATGCAATAAGGAGCAGATTTCTAGAAGATACCAGCAAATTTCTAAAATAAAATAAACAATCATATAATCCTTATTCCAATACATATAACCCTAGCTGGATAGACTATCCTAATCTAAGATATGGAAATCAAGTTGGGCAGCAGATTTCATTTTAGTAGAAATCATATTAGACTATATAGCCACATCAGAACAACTAGTAGCAAAACTAAGATTTAGTTTCAATTCAAGCCTTATCAGACTTGATGAAGAATATAGCTTAATAGAACCTATAGTTTCAAAAAGAAATCAAAGGAGAAATTTAACAAATTAAGTAGGACATCAATACCATCAACTCCATGCTTGAAACAATAGAAACTAGAATTATCAATTTAGAAAATTAGATTATAAGAAGACTATCCTCCCACGTAGTCCTGAATCTTAGAGAAAATGTCAATGCAATACTATTGAGGAGTGGTAAAGAATTGAGAAACACATTATAGAGAAGTAGAAAAATATTTCAAATCAAAATGATGCAAAACCTGTTGAACAAATAGACGATTCTAGATCAACCTCAACTTCAGTCTTTTCTCCTTTTTACCTCCCTTCCCTAGCAGATTGGCACAGAAGATAAAAGAAGAACAAGAAAGAAGTATCCTGGAAAATTTAAAGAAAGTGGAAGTGAACATCTTTTGCTAGATTTCATGAAATTGATTCTAAGGTATGCCAAGTTCCTTAAGGAGCTATGCATAACCAAAAAGAAATTGAAAGGCAATGAGAAAATAAACAATGAGGAAACTATATCTATGGTAATTCAAAGAAAAATACTCTAGAAATGCAAGGATCTATGTTCCTTTATATCCTATATTCCATTAGTCAAGATCATTCTACACATGCCATGCTAGACTTAGGTGTATCTATACATGTCATGTCTTATTCTGCTTATGCATTTTTGAATTTAGGACCTTTAACGAGAATAGATGTTGTGACTTAGTTAGCAAATAGGTCTAATGTGGTTCCTATAGGATTGCTTGAAGATGTATTGGTGATGGTGAATGCCTTCACTTTCCTTGTTGATTTATATATTTTGAAAAAGCTTAATGATCCCTTAATTAGCACCTTAGCTTCTATTATTTTAAGTAGGCCTTTCATGAAAATAATTATAACAAAAATTGATGTGAATGTTGGTTCTCTCACTATGGAGTTTGATGGTGACACCTTACATTATAATAGTTTTGATGATGCCAAGGAATACCTTCTTGATGATTACTCTGTGAGCTTTATTAATGTTGCTGATGGTGTAGTGCAGAATGTTGATGTTCCTAATTCTATTTTCCTAGGACAACCAGATGCAAGTGGCAAGAAATTGAGACAACTGAAGGTGGATTTTGAAATTCATGAGTGACAGGCAAATTTTGTAATGCTTAGAGTTCATGATTCTATTTAAAGAACCACTGGACTGTCAAGCTAAGGACGTTAAATAAGCACGCTTCTTGGAAGGCAATACAATGGTTTACTTTGTTTTCCTACTTCTTTTATTTTTTATGTCAATGATTTGTTAATGATTTTATTCTTATATCAAGGACAATGTAAAATTTAAGTGTGGGGGGAGATTTTAAGATTGTTTTGTTTTGCATTTTGCTTTGTTTTGCTTTAATTGTGTAAAAAGTAAATTTTAAAAAATTCTTAAAAAATAAAAGAAATTTTTTTTCCTTGTTTTAGGTGTTTTTCATTGATGATGAGTTTGATTAGGCCTTGAGTAGATTATAATTAATTTTGATGGTTGCATAGCATGATTAGATAAATTATCTTACCTTTTTGATTTTTGAATTTGATTAGCATTGTGATAGAGTTTGAAATGTTTGTAAATTGATTTATTGTGATGGAGTTTGAAATGTTTGTAAATTGATTTTTGGTAGACATATAACCTGTGAAATTTTGAGCCATTATTGATTAATTTTATTAGATACCTTTTCTTTCTTGTATGTAATTTTCTTTCATGAAATTATTGCTCTAGAACTTGTTTTGATTCTTTTTGATATTACATTAGCATATACATGTATAAATTTGATTAAGGCATTTTTTGATTGAGTCACTTTTACCTTTTTAAGCCTACCTTGTAATGTACCATTATTGAGCCCCTTTGAGCTTAATTGAGTATTTTTTTTTCTTGTTACATAGCCCATTAGAAAACCAAGCTTTGAATGTCTTTATCTTTTCCTAACCTTAGGGATTAGTAGAGCATTTAATTCATTAGTGGAATGGGTTCTTGAACAAGTGTTAGGATGTACTAATTGTTTAGTGAAAAGGCAGTTGTGATCATTTCAATGGTTAAGAAAAAAATAAATGAAAAAAAAAAGCTCAATGCAATTTAAGAGAAAGAAAAAAAATAAATTTAAAAGAAAAAGAAAGTTTTCAAAAAGAAAGAGCACAAAATAAAAGAAAGTGAAAAATTAAAGATATAAAAAGAGAAAAAAATAAAATAAAAAGAGAAGTGAACAATGTGAAATTTCCCTTTTACTTGTTTGGATATATGCCACAATGCTCTATTAGTCTCTTTGGTTTTGCATTTCCATATCCTTATCGTTCTTTTCCACCCTTTTTCCCATGGCCACATTATAACCTTTGTGATTTCCTTTTGATTTGTGCCATACATGTGATTTTAGTAATGGAGATATGATGATAAACAAGCTTATGGTAGTGCATTTTCATATAATGAAATTGAATGAAATACTTTTCCATCTTAAACACAAGGAGAGTTGCATAGAGAGCTTAATTTGTGAAGTTTACCAAGTTGATCTACTTGCCTTTTGAATGAAATTACTTTGCTAGTTGAATTTAAGTTTTGATTGGTCAAAAATGTACTTCATGAGATGTTATGTCCCCTAAAATTTTGATTATTTCCTTAATTTTGATTTTGTATTCTCGTCATTGTTGAAAAGGTTTAGTGTTTGAGTTCTTGTTTTGAGTCTAGTGTAGTTTTTTTTTTTTTGGGTCTTGTCCGAAGATGTGCAAGAGCTAAGTGTAGGGGAATTTAATGAATACAATTTATATCCTTTTATACTTAGTCTTTTGTCATGTTTACATGCTTAATTGAATGCTTGAAATTGATTTTGTGGTTTGCTCACTTTTGTGCTTAATTGAATTTATTCAATAAATTTACACTATTTCAGATTTTTAGGCATATCTTAAGTTTTGGACATTGATTTTAGGTTATTCTTATGTCCTTGGAAAGTTAAGAGAAAGATCTAAAATATTATGAGAGTATAAGGTGTAGATCAATTGTTTTGGAGGTTAAATAAAACTTGGAAGCCGGAACATAGTGCAGTGCTAAAACCTAGAACTGGTTTCAGTGTTTTCATCATAAATGGAGCTCCAAAAATCATTTCTTCACAAACTTAAGCCCATAGGATAGCTAAGATCCAATTCTAAAACTTTTATAAGGGTTTGAGGGCAAACTACACCATTTTGGATTAATTACATGACTATGAACCTAAGTGTTTAAATCTCTTATGGTTCTAAAAAGCTATCTTGGTTTTCAGCACGTAACTTGAGCTAGAGATTGAGTTTTTATGCAAGGTTAAGGCCATTTGAAAGCTAAGTGATGGACCTACATTTCATATGAAGAGTGTCATGTCCAATTAGGCCTCCTTGTAACCCTAATCAGTAACCTAACCAAAAGGTAGTGCATTAAGCCTATTTGGAAGGAAAGGAGCACTGCTAAAGCCAGATTCTAGCTTTAATTATGTTTTCTCTTTCTCTTTTTCTTTTTATTTTTATAGTAATGTGTAACTGAATCCTCATCTTAATCTAAGGGAATTTCTGCTCTAATTCTTTAGTTGATTGTGAAAATTGCTCTTAATTTTAATTTATTCTTATTTTGATTCTTTAATTTTACTATTTATAATTGCTATGGATGATTGATTAAGGTGACCAGTTAATTAGTTATTCATTATGATTTAGTGGTAGCTAAATTTCCATAGGCAATTCTATTGTTTGTACCTGTTTGGCTATGAGATAGCAATAGGGTGTTGATTTGTTGCTAAGGTAAATCAATTCTCCTAAAGAATTAAAAGTAATTAGTTGGATTGTTGCTGGGGTAACTTAATCAATCAGACTTAGTATTTTCAAAATTTAATGTTATTGGTAGATTGATTGGAGCGCTGAATTCTGACTGATTTAATAATAAGAGTCAATTGAGTGCTAGCCTTGATTGGCAAATTTAAGAGGAAATTAATAAGGATTAGTTAGGTACTGAATTTAATTAATATCTTAGATAAACAGAAAAAATAAGAATAAAATAACAGTATCAAAGATCAATTACTGAATTAGTTACAAGAATCTCTTGAATTAAATTTTTCTCCTTTTTATTTTTTTTTCATTTTTACTTTTATTTTCTTATACATTTAATTTGTTTGGTTTAATTCTTAGTCTAATTAGATATCCAAGCCCTCTATTTTTTTTTTTATTGTAAACATATAGAATTGAATCACTAATTTTTATGGATATAATTTAGACTCATCCTAACTATTAGTTTTAGTAATTCAATACTATTTTTTATCGATTCGACCGTGGTCACCCGTTAAGTTAATTGCACCATATTTTGCATAAAATGATTATAGCCCAAGATATGACAAAATCATCTACAACAAATGCCAATGAAATAAAGGTTACTGCAAATGAAGTTCATCAAACAACAACAGAAGGTCAATGAAAATACTCGAGCAACATAATCTGGTGGGCCAGAAATACAAGACCAAGCAACGGGGGAAGTCCTGCCCAAAAATATAAATGAGAATCTGAGGAAGATCGCCAAATTACTCTAGAATGGCCAGTTAGCCCTGCAAAAGTGACGGCAAGCTTTTTGAAGAAGTACTTGCTAAAATGTGAGCGGTAATTTTTAATAGTATTTATGATTTGGATTATTCCAAATTAATTGAAAAAAAATTATTTTTCTCAATGTTCGATATATAAATTCATGAAGTTTAATTTTACATTTGTATGAGTAGCGCAACAAATAAAGGACTTTCAATTTTTTAACATTGTTAAATTTATTTTTGCACAGTAAACATTATAATTACCTTTTTATCCTTTGCTGTTGTGCTCTGAACTTGGCTCTGTGATTGCACAGTGTGTTAATTCCGGAAGGGCAATTGCTTCCTATCAGCCTTGTTAGCATTGTATAGAATGTTATGAAATGCAAACTTCAAGCCTCAAAATGCTTAAACCTAGTGACAGAGTCAGGATTTAAGTCATGGGCCAAAATTTAAAGAGTCATGATCTGATACGCATTCAAAAGAATAAGAATTTTTTTTTTTATAGATTTTTTCATTTTCTTAGTAAATTTTTAATAAAAAGTAATAACTTCTTTGTAAAAGTTGTAAGTTTCTACAAAATATTTATCATGGAAAATTTTAATTATTGATATAATTATAATTTTTATATAAAAATTTAAAAAATATATGAAAATTTTTATAAAAATTTCAAGTTTTTAAAATAATTTGAAAGAAAATTGCTATTTTCCTCTATGGACAAGTTATGAAAATAGTCATGATCGTTAGGGTTGATTATGGGATTGCAAAACATTGAAGTTCACTCAACTCGTAGTTCACTGAGGGGCAGCTTCATATTGTTAAATGAGCAATATAAGTTAAATATTTTAAATTGTTTAATAAATAAATTGAATTTGAAATATATAATACTCGTTTCAGTTAGTTCATAACTTAATTAGATATATATAAATTATATATATATTTATGGTTATGTATATACTATTTACTCACATATAAATATAAATATATACAAACTTCATAAATACTATTTCTTTTAGGAGAGTAATACTATGAATTTCTTATTTATACCATTTTTATTTGAAAATTTTAAATAATCATAACCCAGTAAGCAATATGGGCAAGGGAGGAAGGTAGTTGTTTTGAGGGTATGATGACCTGTAAAAAAATTAAAAAATTCTATATTAATTTCTTTTTTGACAAAACATGTCAGATTGGTGTCCCAAGAAAATTTAAATAACAGTATTTACAACTTTATGCACAATAATTATGAATGATGGCTGTGTGTGTAACTTTAGTAAGAAAAAAGAAAATTTAAAAATCAGTGCATGAAAATTAAGTTACATATTAGTTTTATACTTTTAAAAAATAGATAATAAAATAATTAAATTTTTTATATATAAATATTTGACTAGATTCTTCTCACTTAAGTAATTAAAACAAAATTTTAAAAAATCTTACACAAACTCTCTTTGTAAACCACTGGCTCATGTTTGTTGTCCCCATTTGTGGAGGGGTTTAAGATGTCAAAAAGTAATCCGACCTGCCGGATTCGAACCAGCGACCTAAGGATGTCTGTTTGTTAACCAACTACAGTCCTCCGCTCTACCAACTGAGCTAAGGTCGGATTGAATGTGGCTGCTGGGATTCGAGCCCAGGTCTCCACGGCCACAACGTGGAATTCTTACCACTAAACTACAGCCACTGGTTAATGATGAATAAAGGAATTTAGATGAAGTGCTTAAATGCTGCTTTGTCCATCGACAAAACTTAGATTGACTGAAGCAAGTAATGTTAAACGGAGGCACATGTATCAAACATTTGATGGCATGGACGGCAATTTCATCTTTAAGCAAAGGATACTCGCAATTTTCGATCATTAGATAGGCTGCGTATCTTCAAAAATTGGTGCAAATATGAGCATGGATATAAAGATTTTTGTAAGAATTTCGTCAGCTAGGGATTTGAGTATGAAAACTACACTATCCTTCATACTTATATTATATTTTATATAATAATTTATGTTTTTATATATAAAATTTAATTATGTAATTATAAAAAATGGAAACTATATATATACAATCATTGATTTTAAATATAGAAAATTTTATGAAATTTTATATTATCTTTTATTATCTTAGTATTGTTAGCATCTTTATATAATTATAATTTAATTTTTTTTAAGAACTTATAATAGTAATGAGTAAATATATGTTATTTTTAAATAAAATGGATAATCAAAGATGATTACGGGTTTAAAGAATTCATGAGACATGGGCATTAAAAAATCAACCTATCAAGCATGAAAATGAGAATGAATAAATTATTTGTGAATGAGAATGGATTGAAGGATCCTAATGTCTACCTCTGCCCCTTGCCATTCCTATTTGGCAAGGTCGTTTTTGAGCATTTTAGAATCTTGCAAACTGGTGGTCATGTCACATTTTTTTAAGGTGGAAATAAGTTAAGGCAAGTGAAGTTAGACTTTAGCATAAATAATTCAAGTCTATTTCAAAACTTTTTTACTTGGGGTCATAGGGTGAAATTTTTGTCAACCGTAACTTTTTTTATAAAATTTAAAAAGTCTAATCTATCTTGTTCACCAATTTAAGCCTAATCATTTAAAATTTAAATAAGTTATACATAATCTCATAAGTCTGAATGTAATAAGTTATAAACAGACCTCTTAATCAATAATAATAATAATAATAAATTTATTGAATAAATAATGTGTTGAATAAAATTTTGTCTCTAATTTTATTAAAAAAAATTAAGGGTACTAAATTAAAGCGACATGTTAAGATTGAAATTATAAATTATATTTTAAAATAAATATTAAATAATATATATATAGTTAAAGAGGACTATCTAATGATCTAACTAATCAAATTTAAAATTAAATAAGTTATGCCTATTAAATAGTTCAATCTATTGTTCCGGTCTTGACTTACTTGGTTAAATATACAAGCCAAGCCAAACTCTCAACAAGGAAGTCACTAAACACTAGAAGGACGGGATTTGTTTCTGTCTCTCTGTACTGCATGCATTGGTCTCGGGAGGAGGTAGTCTAACCGCGGGAGTGACACGTGAAACCAAACCAACAAGCAAATTGCTTTCTCATCACATCATTTTTCATAAAAGAATGTTTAAATTGAATTTATTTCCCCTTTATGCATAAGATGCTAAACGGACCTTAAGTCCGCAGGCCCAACGGGTTATCTCATATTTTTTTATAGATTGGACTAAGTGAAGGATAATCTGTTTATATATGGATTAGACCCGCGTGGAACGAGCTGACCTGCAGGCCTAGTCTATTTAGCACCCCTTTCTATGTTGTGTGTTTTTTTTTTCATTTTAAAATTTAGATTGAATGAGATTTTTTTTAATTGAAATAATATTAAAATTGAGTTAAATATAAAAAAAAATTGTAAATGTAAAAAAATTTAAAAATATGTGGATCAAAATGCGAGTTAATTGCGAGCAAAAATGCGGGCCTAAACGCGGGCTAGCACATTTTGTACAAAAAATTAAAAAAATGCGAGCCAACCCACGATTTAGCTCGTTCTGCACGCGGTATGGGATGGGTCACTCCTTTTTTGGCCCGTTTAAATACGGGCCTAAACGGGTTTGACCCGTTTAGGCTCGTATTTGTGCGGGCTAGGCCCGCGTCACGCAGGCCAGCTCTTTTAGCACCCCTATTTACGCACTGTTGATATTTGTCACAAGAAATATACAAATTTAAAACATTTATAGTTATTTTATGTTACATCTCAAAATTTGAAATGTAATTAGTACGAATTATCAAGGTATGATTTAAAAATTCATGAATATTTTTAATTGGAAATCTTTTTTATTTAAAAATTATGAAACCAATGTAACATGAGATTGATGCCTTTAATGTTGAAGTTCATTATATGTATTTTCTTTAATGAAAATCATTTTAAATAAATAATTTTTAAATTTTAGAAAATAATTAAATCCTTTTTGAAAATCTCTAAACATCAAAATACTAAATCTCTTGTCTGACTGAACCACACAAACCACTAGAAATGAATTAAGGAGATTACATACCTGATATCAAACATACACAAGCTAAGAAATATCTTCTAATCGAGGCATTCTCCATAAATTTATTAACCTAAAAAAATGTTAATAAATGAGATACAACTCAATAAACAAAAAAAAATTAACCCATCTTTAGGTTGAAAACAATTTTGGCCATATATTCAAATATAATTCATATAATATGTATGCATATATAGATTTAGTAATAATAATGTTTTTTTCATAAGTCTCTAATTCTTGTTTTATCTTTCTATTCAGACTTCAAATCATCTTTCTAAAATCATGCATAATAAATAATTCAATCAAAACACATTTCCATGGAGTTATCTAGTAGGGGAAAATGGTACTATCAAGAGAGGGCACTTAAGATAGTGAGTTGGAACTATCCAGTAAACCAGATGTTCTGATGAGTTTATATTCACCAAATAAAATTAAGGTGTGGAACCCTCAGATTACCTTTTACACATATATTCATGACTTGACCTAATCGGCCTTGCTGAATAATTCACCATACTGACAAAGGTGGGTTAATAGAAGAATGATCACTGAAGGGTGCACACCAATCTTGGCATACCTGAATACATGCTATCTAGAAAACATGTTTTAACTTGTGCCCTCCTATACTACAATTCACTTAAGCCAAGTCTATCCCTAGTGGCTTTTCTGATTCAACTCCTAATGTACTTAGATCTTCCAATCTCACTTAATATATGTCAATTCACAAACACAATACATTCCTAAATCTTTCATACACTACTATGCACTTTCTTACAAAAACTATGTTCGTTAATCTTGACAATCTTGTCTAATTTATTCCTTTAGATTTCCTACTATATCCTATCATTTCTTAAAAATAACTCTTTTCCTTTGAAAACTACATGTACTTTTAGAACATAAAATGTAGACTTAATTTAATAAATAAATAAATAAATTTTAAAATAAGATAATAGTCCAAATAAATTAAATAGTAAAATAATTAATTTTATTTGGAATAAATAAATTTATAATGTGAAATAATTCATAAGAATAATTAATTAAAGAATTTATAAACATTTTATAAATTATATTTTTTGTGAACTCATAAATTTTCAAAAAAATGATAATTTAAAGTATTTAAGCTTGAAAATGTAAAAATGAACCTTTCATAAAATTCCTTAAGTTTCATGCAACATAAAAGTTAAAGAAAAGTTTGTAAATCTTTGTCATTGCATTTTATGCTTATATGCTTATGCAAAGTTGGGTTTATATGGATTTCCCAACTTTAAAATCTATTTTGAACTTCCCATGTAGTTCTGCCATGGCATTTAGCCATTCAGTAGTCATACAATTAATCACATAGGAATACAAGTTATAATCTTTAATCGTAAATCTACATCCTAGTAAGAAATCATTAATCTAACACTTTAATTTACATAATTTTAATATTTTTATATTTCTTCGTGGTCTAATCTATAATCTCTACTTTTTATACAAATAGTACTTCTAACATTCTCGTACATTCATTGCCATCCAAGCTTGATTGATATTAACTAAATTTATTTTGGCCTAATCTCCCTTTTCCCAACACATCAAAACTTTCAGGATAATTTGAAAACAGAATACTTTTTATGAAAATAGAGCCAAAAGGTAGGATTTTAACTCTCCTGGATGAAGGGAAGTTCCCATCCTTTGCTCCTAGGCCTAATTCACACAATTGCAATTGATTCATGATCTGAATTTAATTTATTGAATAAAAACTATTAGAATGCTAAGAGGAGATAAAAGAACATCAAATCTGCATTTGATTAACTTATTTTACCTCAAATTCATGTTTTTTGATTGGGTATACGATGGGATTTTTTTTTCGATAGGGTTTTAATTCTAGTTGATAACCAGGCTCATTATGATTCTATCATCTCAAATTTTGTGCATCAAATTTTATCTGAGCTAACATGGATCATTTGACTACCTCTTAAGAATCAATAGTCGACTAGTCAACCATCGGGGACAAACCCCATAGTTAACTAACTACCTTTCTAGACCTGTATTTGAATCTAGTCAGGTTAACCCTAAAGACATTACATTTTAATATTAAAAATAGTTAGCATTTTGATAATCTGAGATTGCATCATACTTCTTCAAGACATACATAGAAGATTCCATATAAGAGTGATAGATGGGATGAGAGTCCATATGTTAGTGAGATTTCTAACCTTCCCTGAGCTATTTGTAAGAAGTATTTCCTCTTTAATGTAAGGCAAGAGAAATAATAGGAACAATATGAATATTTAAAATTTTCTACAAGTAATTAGCTTACTACTTTCATCTAAGCAGTATTTTTGCATGTCTCACTCATAAAATCAATTTAGATATTTATAAGAGAGTCCACAAGCGTTCACCACCAATGTAGGAATACCCCTGGTCATAGTAACCTACATTCCACTCCAGAATATTTTCCCACATTCAAGCACCACACCTGTTATTCATGGTCACTAATACTTCAATTTCATTTATAGCATTAAAAGTATTCATTTAGGATGTCATATAAGTGAATAGAATCATGTCTTTTGAATTTTTCCACTAAATGAATTAAAGTTCTTTTAAAAAGCAAATAATTTAATATTTTAAACCATTAAAATTCTTATAAGGAACCATTATGCAATCATTTTTTTTTACAATTTTGCATCAAATAGTTGCATTTTCATTCACTTATCCCTAATTTTGTTAATCACAATACATCTATGACCATAATTGTAATTTAAAACCATCTTACCAACTCCAAATAAGCTTCCACAAAGAATTAAAAGACCTCAAATGCAACCCATAAATAAGATCATATGTCATTTTTATTGAAAATTCACAATTTGCATCAAAATATAACTAACACCATCATGGCTACAAGCATATGGCGAAAGAACAACTCCTAAACAAAAACAAATGTGAGGAGGAAGGACATCATTTAACTAAGCCCAATCCCAGGTACTTTAAGGCAAGGCATAATTTACCATTTTACTGCCCTTTTCTACCTTAGACAACTTATGGACAACAAAGGATGTAAGATTCTACATATTCAGGATCTATTTATCAAGCTACAAACATGCTTTTCTACCATTACCTAGAATCCAAGCAATGCCATCTTCAAACATTTCCCATGACTAAGCAATATTTTCTTGTTACTTGTTATAACAGATGAATATTTTTGGATAGATATGTAATGCACTAATCTTATTATATGTAAATAATTTTTAGGTAGATGTCTAATGCATTAATCTTATTTTCATGTTCACTCTCTCACAAATAAGTTTTGTTTTAGGAATTTTGGATTCCTGATACTAGTTAGTATAATAGTATATTGCTTGTTTTGTTGAACAAGCAAACAAGATGAAGAAGTAGCTTATGATGAAGTTAGCTAAAATGAAAGTACAGAGGCAAAAAATTCATAGAAAATAAATATAGAGAAGACACACAATTTATAGAGGTTTGATTGTCTAAGAAAAACTTTTCCTAAGTCTATTCCTTTCCTACTAAGTTTTGATCCTTAGATACTTGATGTATAATTTACTCTTTTTTAGGTTTTGCAAGAGCTCTCTCACTCTACACCTTTTCACACTAGATTTGTCTTTCATAAGAACAAATCTATTACAATTTACACACCACTCATAGGTTTAGATCTCAAGATTGACTCATGAGTGTATAATCCTCACTCTCTTGATTTTTTAACTAAACAAGCGCTCACTTTTACAATTAGATTTCACCAACTTTTTGGATTCTTCTCAATCTTTTAACTTAATAAGCACTCACTCTCACAGTGAGATTTCACCAGGTTTTTGAATTGAATAGAGTGCACAACTTTCACTTTTTCAATTACAAGGTATACAAAAACTTACACTCAATGAGATTTCACAAACATCTTGGATTGAATAGAGTGCACAACACTTACTCTTTCAGTCAAAAGCTTAGCAACAATACAATAGAAGATTCTTCTTTAGTCTCACAACCCTTAAAGTGGATTTGAAAGTTTCCTTCACTTAATTTTAGCTTCAGGACATCACTCTTGAAGTGTAGATTTGACAATTTTCTTCACACATGCTTCACTGTGTCTAGGAGTTCATTTTTTATTTTTCTTTAATGCTCAACTCTAATGTTTTTCATTAACCTTTGCTCTATTTATAGGTTTGAAGAAGTACCTTGGTCATTGGTGAGCATTTGCTATCTCTAGCCAACCATTGAAGTCTCCAAAATAGGCATGATAAGTGTTGCCATATGACAACTTTCCTTTGCTGATGTATGACTGTTTACTCTCTAGAATTTTCCTTTTTTTATAGCCATTGGTCCTCTTGAGTTTGGAATTGTGTCAGCCAATACATATGCCTAAGCATCAAATTGTAGCCCACGATGGTTTTGTTTAATGATAGTATAGATAGCATTTTATCTTTGGACTACAAGTCAGCAACTGATAGTTTCCCAAACACAAGGCCAATTAATGCAACATGCATTCAGATCTAATATGTCAAGTTGTAACCATAATTGGCCTTGCTTATTTGACCTTAGACCATAGCTTTTGTACTTTCATCAACTTCATTTGACTTGACTTCCCTTTTTGTGTCACTTGAAATTAGAGATTTTTTGAATGACTTGAAAGAATCCTCAACCATAAAGCTTTTATTTATACTAAAAGATATAGTTAACAAATAAAACTCTAATACCTAGTCTAATAAGGATTAGATTACCTAGTCTAATAATGAATAGATATAGATAATTACTAAATAATCTAAAATAGATAAGTATTTATTTTATTTACATAATTTTACACCTCCCTTCAAGTTAGAGTATATATGTTATATGCATCAAGTTTGTTACAAATATAATTAACCCTTGGATCTTAGAAAGATTTGGTAAAGACATTTGCCAATTGATCATTAGAATTGATGAAAGAAGTTATAATGTCTCCTAACAGAACCTTTTCTCAAACAAAATGATAATTAATCTCTATATGTTTAGTTTTTTCATGAAAAATTAGATTGGATGCAATGTGCAGAGCTGGTTGATTATCACAAATGAGTTTCATAGGTCCTATCTCACAAAACTCTTGCTCTTGGACTAGTTGCTTCAACCATACCAATTCATATGTAGTTAGAGTCATAGCATGATATTCAGCCTCTACACTCGACCTTGCAACTACAACTTGCTTTTTACTCTTCCATGAGATCATATTTCCTCCAAAAAGGACATAGTATCCTAAGGTGGAATATTTATCAATTGGTGATCCTACCCAATTAGAATATATATATCCAACAATTTTAGTACTTCCTTTGTTTTCATATAAAAGTCCTTTCCCAGGTGTTGATGCATTCGACTATTTGAATCATTGCTTCATAGTGATTATCATGAGGAGAACTCAAAAACTGACTAACAACACTGACTGCAAAGGAAATGTTAGGTCTCATGATTGTGAGGTAGTTTAATTTTTCAACTAGTCTATAATATCTTCTTGGATTTGAGTACAACTCCCCCTAGTCTAATAGAAGCTTAACATTAGGATCCATAAGAGAATCTACAGGTTTATAGATTATCATCCTTGTCTTCTCTAAGATGTCTAAGGCATACTTCCTCTAACAAATAGTGATACCATCTTTTAATTAGGCTATTTCAATCACAAGAAAACACCAGAACTTACCTAAGTTGTTTGTTTGGAAATGTTGAAAATTACTTCAACTGATTAATGCCAACATGATCATTTTCATATACAGCACTAAAAAAAATGCAAAGATTAGATGAAAAGTGTTGATAAAATACTGAATGGTTAGCTTTACTCTAAATCATTCCAAATACTTGAACGACTTGACTAGATTTTCTAAACCAAGCCCGAAGTTATTATTTCAATCCATATAACGACTTAGGTGATAAACTATAAGGACTCCTCCTGAGAAACAAACCCAAGAGGTTGCTCTATATACACTTCTTCTTGTAAATCACTATAAAGAAAGACATTTTTTTATATTTAACTGATGAAGAGGCCAATGGCGGATGGCAGCCATGGAGATAAGTAAATGTATAGAGGCAATCTTAGCCATAGAAGAAAAAGTATCAGTATAGTCAACTCCAAAAGTTTGGGTGTATCCTTCAGCTATAAGACAAGCCTCTAAATGATCGACTTTACCATTGGGGCCAACTTTCACTATGTAACCCATCAAGATCAAGATCCTATAGGTGTTTTACCAGGAGGTAAAGGAACAAGGTCCCATGTTACATTGGAGTCCAAAGCAATCATTTCATTAATCATAACTTGGCACTAACCCAAATGAGAGAGAACATCCTCAACTATCTTAGGTATGGAAACAAAAGACAAGGTTGATATAAAACTATAGCGGGTTTGGAATAAGTGATGATAAATTAAGAAATTATAAATGGAATAAGGGTTACGAGTGGAACAATTACCTTTACGAAAAGAAATGGGAATGTTATCAACAGGATCTGGGGCTGGTGCAAGCATTCGGATAGAAGGTGAGTCACCTAGTATTTCAGTAAGAGCTTCTTCAGTGTCTACCATATGAGAATGTCAGTAGTAAGTGAGAAGAGGCTGTTGATTTTGGAGTTAAGAAATCGGTGACTTCGAAGAGGCAAATTGAGGGGTGGGTAGAATTTCAAAAACTATAGAAAACTTAATGGATATGGTGAAATATGGAGATGTTTCAAAGAAGGTAATATTTGCTGAGATATAGTAATGATTCAATGTAAGAAAGTAACATTTGTATCCTTTTTTAAAATGAGAATACCCAAAGAAGACACATTTGATAGCTTTGGCAAATATTTTGTCAAGACTTGGAGAAATATCATAAACAAAACAAATACAATTGAAGACATGAAGGGAAATAGGATAAAGGGTTTCATTAAGGTATAAGATATCATAAGGAACTTGATCATTTAAAATGGAAGATGGCATGCAATTAATGAGATAACAAATGGTGGGAATGACATCACCCCAAAATTGAATAAGAATATTATAATGTAGGAGGAGGGTGCATGCTGTCTTAATTAAATGGCAATTTTTATGTTCAATAATTCCATTTTTGTTAAAGGGTATGAGGGCAAGTAGATTAATGTAAGATACCATGAGAGGATAGATAAGAAGAAAAATTAGCTGAGAAATATTCTCTAGCATTATCACTACGCAATATTTGAATGGACTTGTTAAATTCGTTCTTAATCTCATAACAAAAGGATGTAAAAATAGAAAACAATTCTAAATAATCTTTCATTAAATATAACTAAGTGCATCTTGAATAATCATCAATAAAAGTAACAAAATAACAAAAACCTAAGG
>JANHAO010004026.1:0-24942 GCA_026873985.1 Saraca asoca
CAATTCAACTGAAGCAGAAGCACAGACTCATCTTACATTGATACTTTGTTAGGAAACTCAGCAAGGAATACTATCCTTTTTCTTTAGCTGTTCTCTTTTCTTGATTTTTAATTAGCGAGGGCTTCACTTGTTCCCTACCTCGCTAAAATATATGTTTTAAGCGTTGACTTTCTTAATTAATTACTGGCTTTTAGCTGTAAAAGCATTCGAGGTAAATAACACAATAAATTGCACCCAAAAATAATTAACATAATGCACTTTCTTTCTTGTTGGAGATATTGTCGTGTATATGAAAATATTTAAAGTGGGTACTTCATCATTTGCAAACATATACGGATGACAATGTACCTTCTGACTAGTTGTCTTCTAATTCTTTAACCCATTCTTTAAGATTAGTGGTTTATGATAGTTCTCCCGTGAGACTTAATGCTTTGCTTTTAGGTAATATAACAGAGTCCTATATCCCTCGTGTGTGTGATTAGAGTTCAGTTTTTTTTTTTTTAAGGACTGTTTAGTCCCTTTTATTAAAAAAACATTACAAGGGTAATACTACATTGAATTGCATGTAGCGCTACAAATAGGGTTGTTAAACTGGTGCACTAGGTCTGCTCTGTATGAATACAAACCTAAATGTATTTGACCTATTTAGATCCATTTTTAAATGAATTTATTTTTGCAAGGTTCAATCTAGTCCTAAGATGGATTGGATCGATTCGCGAACTGCTCTGTTTTTCTTTTTTTTCTTTTTTTTTTTTTTTGCTTTTTAAATATTTTAAACATTTAGCCAAAATTAAAAAATAATTTTAAAATTTGATTTAAATTCCTTTTTTATGTAGTTAAACTTAATTAAATTTTGGTATTTGGGGTGAAGTTGGACTTAATTATTTTCAAATAATATGTCATTTGAGTTTAAATGAAATAGGCTCAATTCACTTAGGTCTGTTTTTAAATGGTCATCAGATCAGTAATCCAATCTTATGAAAATTTATGAGTCAAATGAATTGGCCAATTTAATACCCCTAGTTAAACATCAAAATTTAAAATAATAATTGATTAATTTTAAATTCCTAATTTTAACCTTTGATATATGCATAAATACAATATTTTCTTTTCAAAAATCAAATTAGAACTTTAAAAAAAAAATATTATCAGAGTTGATTTATTGACATTAAAAATAGAATAAATAAAGTAATATGGGTTTTTTTCATGTCAAGTACAGGCAAAGAATAGCGTTTTTTCTTTTATCTTTCTTTCTTTTCTTTTCTTTTCTGTTCTTTTTTGGATTGTGAGCGTCAAAACTTTTTCTTCGTTTGCTTTTGTCTTTCACCAGTGAAAATTGTTTTTTAAGATGTATCTTAGTCTTATTACTGACTTCATTGAAATATAATGAAAATTAAAAAAAAAATTATACCAAAAATTCGAACCAAAAAAAGAAAAAGAAAAAGAAAACCACATTTGTTTGATAGTATATTACCCGCAATGCCCAAATTTCTTTCTATTGTTTTCTCAGGTGCATTTTTATTCTTCCACTCATTATGTCATTCGGATTTGGGTTCTTTAAGTTGTCTCAATAATCCCAATTGAATTTAGCACAACTACACAAAAGAATTACTTGAAGTTACATCTCTTTTGATACCTTGACGGGGAACTCAAATGACTCATTTTTTCTTTGCCTGTCCTTCTTCTTGTTTTACTTTCAATTGTCTTAAGCCTTTAACTAGTATAAATGTTTTAACCATCCACTTTATGATGAAAACTGAAATAAATTTATGCAAGAAATTAGAGAAATTTTATTTCTTAATTTGATAGTATTGCCAATAATTTTCTAAAAATTTTTTTTGCATTTTATGCTTATTATATCATTATGATTTGGGTTATAGATATTATAAGAGGTCTTGAAATCCCATGAAGCATAAACACATTTAAACAAATTATTAGTCTTCACCATTTTAAAGAATTACTTGCAAGGTGCATTCAATGGATACCTTTATGAAAAAACTCAGCAAGGATTAACTTCCATTTTCTTTATGTTTTATTTAAATACCCCCTTTCTTGCCTTCTTTCCCTACTTTTGCAATCTCTTGTCTCCCCTCAATCATTTTGCAACAACATTTTGTTCATTACTGGCTCTGAGCTCTCTCACTAACTACACGGCGACAAGGTATTTTCTCTATTTCTAATCTATTGTATTTGTTTTTGTTAGTGGTTGCTAGTTGCTCTGCATATGAAAATTTTATCTAATGGTACCAGGAAGACAAGGCAGCCCACATTCGAGAGAGAGGTGGATTGTGTGCTTTGAAAACTTTTACAATTTTTAATATTCTCTTTGAAAATCTCTTAATTTTAAAAAATTATAGGATGATTTTAATTTAAACAAATCTAAGATAGTTTGATGAAGATGTTTTGCATACAAAAAAAATAACAAATCAAAGCATTTGTGCAAAGTAACTCATTTAGCTATACATAGGCAAGGGCTCAATGAGCATATTATTAAAGAAATTCACTTCTTTCAAACTTGGCAACATCTAGGCAATATGATAAACAATAAATCACAAAATACTCAATAAAATTCAACAATAAAAAACAGAGCATCCCACAATCTCAATCATCAATAAAAATAAAAATAGACATCATAATATTAACCACTAAAAAATAAAAAGAGTAGGGATAGAGAGATTTAAACTCAATTTATAGTGGTTCCCACTTGAAAAGCAGTCTCCAAGGCATAAATTAATTTCTAAGCTCTCAACTAAGCTTGAATCCACTAATTATCAATCCTTTCAAGTTTAAACAGACTTGGAGAAGTCTTTACAGTGATTGCTTAACTACAATCTAAAAACCTTTTGAAAAGCTTAACCAGTCACTTAAAAAGGAAAAATAAAGCACTCAACCACTCTTTCTACCCTAGGTAATGCATACCCTAGAACACCTAGATGTGTTTGAAGGATAGGATAGAAATATTGCAAGAATTCTAAAGTTTAGATTACAAAAAGAAGCATAATGGGTATAAATTCACTCAAATCTAGTTTAAATTGAAGAAATTAGATAAAGAATTGAAGCACAGATGAAAGAGAATGTTGGCCTATAACAAAATAGGGTTTCATACTGAGAAAAATTGTTAAATCAATATTTATAAAAAGTGAACATGCACATAGTGAAATGGTTGTTACTTGAAAATTTAACCACTACAATTAGAATTACGATCATGATCGTAAATTCAAATTTTGAATTTCCTATTAGAATCGTGAAATCTTATTTTGAAAACTCCAATCAGAATTGCAGAAAAAATAATGCAAATACTAATTGGAATCATCTTGAATTGTAAAGTTTCTATCAGTTACAAGATGCTCGTGATTGTGATCGTAAAATGTAGTGTAAACATCTTATTTGAATTACCAGGCATACTACACTTGCCCTATTCTTGCAATCATGATCATGTATACAATGCAAAACTACCGATTCAAATTGCAAGCCTAGAGTTTGAAAAATAAAATTTGAAAATTTATTTCAAAATTATTCAAAACCATTTCAAACCTAATAATTCAATCCAAAAAACATAAGCTTAAAAAATTGGATAAATAATTTAAGAATATTGGAATGTTTTTGGTGAAATTTTTCAAAAAAAAAATCAAAACCATGAAGCAAACCTTCAAAAAAAATAATTTAAAAAATGAGCTAAACTAAAATAATCCAAAAGCTTTATAATTTTGACTAAACAAGGTCTAAACTAAGTCTTTATCAAGGAATCCAAGGCCATTCAAGATTGATCCACTAAAATTAAACTAAATAAACTCAACCAAAATTGCTTATAGTCATCAAAACACAAATTCACTTAATTTAGAAAAGTGGGGTCTAAGAATAAAAATCTTGCTTTCTATGATGACAAACAATTTTGGGATTAGATGGGAATCAATCAACAAACAGAGACTAATACCACAATTAGGCATAAAAAGATCAAAGCTTCTCCTCAAAATAACAACTCTCCCTTTAAAGGTATACAAAATAATTTTAGCACACAAATCCCCAAAATGCAAAAATACTTCCCCTTTTGGCATATAAAAAAGAATAAACCAAAAGACTAAGCAATTTATCAAAAAGCAAGAGTTATATTCAAATTGGCCAAAAATATCCTAGACATTCAAAAAATTCATAAGTAGTAATCATAGAAATAAATATCCACTAGAAGCAAAAACAAGTTTTAATAAGGGAAAGGGGCCAAGGGAACAAGTAATAAGCTAAATATTAGGAGACACTACATGCTAAATCTCATTAAGTTGTTCTTTCATACTATTTAGCTATCCATAAAAGTCACAGATCTCAACAGTTATGTTCATTTATAGTATGTCAATCCACTCATTCATATGCTTGTGATTTGCTTAGATTGTATGCTCCATGCTTCCAAAAAAAACTAAGTCTGTTGCAGTTGATTTGTCTAAGCAAGTTCATGGTCTCATTTTAGAAGTCTTTAGAACCAGAACTAGAGCCAAAGATCTCCCGAAAACAAAACCATCTTGTCTAACCCACCTTTCATTAAGGAGCTTGAGTTACATTTGATGAAGAGTCCTTTCATTCAATGAAATAGAGCTATCAACATTGTCCACTTCCTTCTCCAAAGACAATGACACTCTAAAGTGGAAGAAGACTTTTGTGAGAATCATCCCATATGACAAGAAACTTTGGTTGGTCCTAGTGAAGAAAGTGCTTGTGTAGGTCAAAATTAGATACAGGATTTTAATTTCTAGCCTCATCTTCATAGCCTACATTAAGAACAGCTCATTCTCAATAATATTGGTGGCATTTGTGTGTCTTAGAAGAATGGTCTTTACAATAGTATAATGGCGGAGACTATCTTCCATAGATAATCCAGTAATCATCATTTTTCATGTAGCAAAGACTGAAGTGGTGTTTGGAAAAAGCAATTTGATGGCTTCTTCCTTAGAATAATCAACCACATCTTTGCTAGTAATGAAGCTAAATTCTCCTTTCATATCAAATAACTTGCACGTGATCTTTACATCCAAGGTGATTATTTTCCTTATCACAAAAACAAGTAGTCTACAATTAGCTACACTTAGATTTGTGTAGAACATCCTAACAAACCTAGGATAACACTTTGCATTATAAGTCACAAACTTTAGTAGTTTATATTTTCTAATAAGACTAAATAATTCTAGATGACTCTCTTTCTAAAATTTTGCATACCAACATCTTAAAGGAGAAACAAGTTTTTCTTTGTATTTGGCATACCTCTCATAAGATTTTTCATTTGGGAACAAAAATTTGTTCCTAAATGGCCGCATCGATTCTATATGCTTGCTTGTCACCAACAACCTTTCTTTTCTTAGAATTGGTGGCAAAATCATCAATCATTTTGGTCATCTTTGGTAAAATGATGAGAGAGAAAGTGATTTGGGAAAATTTGAAGTTTTGATTAGAGATGAAGTAAATACGTTGGGAAGTGTTTTGGTGAAGAAAAATTGAAGTTTGATCAGTGAAATTGGAAAAAATAAAAGAGAGAGAGAGAGAGGTGATTGGGTTGAGCGAGAGAGAGTGGCTAGGATTTGAGAGAATTTGAAAAAGTAAGCTAAAAAATATGTGCAAGGTATTCATTATCCTGCTCATGATTGGAATCATAATCAAAATTGTGAGGCTAGAAATGTTTAGGCTATTAGAATCACAATCATAATCGCGAATGAATGATTGAACAACTTCAATACCAATTTGAATCTTGATCAAAATCATGAAGCTAGAGTTGGCTGAATGATTCAAATTGTGAACCCAGTAGAGTAACTTGAAACAATGTAGAAGAGACCAATTCTAATTGCATAATGAATAGAAATTCCAATTCGAATCATAACCCATCTAAAACACCAAAACCTCCATTTTCGCAACACCTATCCAGAAACAAATCATGAACACTGATCTTTCACCTTCAAAAATGATTGAATAATAGGAAAAAACAACTGAGATTAACAAGGCACTTGCAAAAGAAATTAGAGACACTTCAATGCCTAAGTTAGACTGGATTTAAATGATGAAAATAATTTAAAATAAATTTAAATCAAATTAAAACTATCAAATGAAATAACTTAAAAACCACAATAAATAAAGAGAATCAAATCGAGTAAGCTCATTTTTCAAAGGATTCAATATGCCCATTTCTCTTTTAATAAAAGCAAATCAATTTTCATTACTGAAAATTTCAACAAGTTGAAAATCAGTTTGAACAAATTGAAGGGTAATGTCTTCTCTTTCAAAATTAAAAGAAAATTGAAAACATGAAGTATTTGTGAGACTAAGACATATATGTTTATAAAAAAAATCTAAAATCTTTTTTAAGCATGGAAAACACAAATCTTTCTCTATCCAGCAAATACATTTGAATTTCTCCTCCTTTCAAAATACTTTTATAAAAATCCAAATTTTTGTATTCTAAAATACTGAGAAAAAAAAAGTTTAAGAGAAAGGTGGGAGAGAATATTATTTTCAAAAAAGAATTTCACTAAAACACTTTATAAAAAAAATAAATATTTTTAAGTATATTTATCTCTTTTCAAAGTTACCTTTATAAAAAAAAAAAGATTAGCATAAGTTCCAAGCATCCAAGAAACATATCTTAAGCAATCATCATGAAAGGATATGTAATAAGGATAAAAAGATATCAATACTATCAAGCTTTCTCTATTTGTAATGAGAAGAAGCAAATAACAACAATTAAGCACATTGTCATCATGACCAATCATATTTTTCATGATCTTCTCCAAACCAACCGACAACAACTAGACAAAGAGTATCATGCAACTCAATATGTATTAATGATTCATAAGAAGAGAATAAGGAAAGAGATATTTATTGATTGTAGTAATATGTTATGCTTCTTGGTTGTAGTCATCTTCCTTGTCATTTCTGATCACTTGAAAGATAGAAAACATATTGATCTTGATGAGAAAGAAGCTTTCCTTGATGTGCTTACCATTAGGAGAGGATTGGAAGCTTTAGTTGATCATATTGAGAAATCTTCAAGTCAAAACTTGATCTTCCAATTCCTTCAATTTTCCACAATCTTGAAGTTGAACTATGAGTCCTTTCACAAATCACAAATATTCTAGCAAACTTTTAAGCACAAAACTCAAGATTGGATATTAGGATATATAAAACAAATTCTAAAGAATCTTCAAGGAAGGAGTTAGCTTTAAGCACCATTCAAGCACTTCTTAGAACATATTGAAGATTAATAGAAAATATGTAACAAGTATTATAACATCAACCATGAAACTTTGAAACTTAGAAGATAAAAAAATGTTTATAAAATTATTTTGAAAGAAACAAGATTAAAAAAAAAACCTTTAGAGAACAAGACTTACAATTTAAGAAAACATGAAATCAACAGAACTTATGCAGAACATTTTGAAGAACCAAAAGTATAAGAGAAAAAGGTGTACCTAACAATTAAAAAAACAAATAATCACCAAAAACAAGGAATTATAAAGAAATAAGCTCCTTTCAATATAGATGATCATTGAAAAACATGGAGCCATTATCTTTCAAAATTCAAATATAAGCATATGAACACTTTTAAGAAGCATTGGTGACATATTTGCCTTAATAGGCGGAATTACCTTCCTTTAGCATAAAGGAGGCATAGCATTGTGAACATAAATCCAAATATAGCAATAATATGTTTAATCTTTAACTATCTAAACTCAAGAAAGATATAAAACATATTGGGCATAGAGAGAAGATAAATTATACCAAACATTTGAATTTTCATTCCCCTTTGTGGAAATTGAATATTTTGAGTTGATTTGGATTATCTTCAAGTTGAACTTTTCTTCCATTTTTATGCTATGCATGAGGAAGTGTTACCTTTCTTTCCTATATAACAACTCTATATAGCTTCTTTGATACCCAATCAAGACTTAGGATCATGATGGTTAGATACATATCAATATAATGTGCTCATAAGAAAGATTGATTAAGATAAGAAAGTGAGTACAAAAATTATATTTTTGGAAATCAATTTTCAAAGCAATTGCATATATTCCATATATAACAACAGATAATAAGGGTCAAGGAAACATATGCTAAGCATTGCAAACCTTTATATTAAGTTATATCATCAAGAGCTAAGAGTATATGAAGACAAAATAAATCTTGTATTCAAGATAATATCTCAATGCATATATGATTTTGATCAAGATGAAGTACAATCTTCATGCAATGCTCATCTTTTGGAATAATTTCACCTCATTTTCAATGAATATGAAATAGAGTAACACAAAAGGTTTGAGAATTCGATATCTTATTATTTGCAATGAAAGAATTACTCTTTCTTATCCATTGCTTCTTCTTTAGAGGATTGAGTTTTTGCACTTCATCAATGTGTGTTTGAGAAGCTTTAATTGTATCAATTCTTCTTTTTCTACCCTTTTCTTTAGGAAAAGTTCTTATTTAAGATTTCTTCTTTTCTTGACCAAAATGTTTATCTTTGCAAGAATTTTTTGTATAATTGAAGTACTAGTACGACTTTTTGGTATTGATTTCATTTTGGATCCTTCAATGCTAACATTTAAACTTTTAGATACTTTAGGAACCTACTGTGGGTATTTTTGGAACCATACAAATGGGCTAGTAAAAGCCTAATAGACAGGCCCAACTATCAACTAGGATTGAGTTACTGAAGTAAGGCATTAGGTTGCCCAACGTGAGCTCCAATCACTGGTCAAAAGTTAACAGCAACCTCAGGTTGCTAGGTCTAGCCTACAAATCAAGGCACACTAAGGTCTAGCCTATAAATCGAAGCATGCTCACTGTAGTTAAACTTGATGAGGGACCAACTTGCATAGACCAACTTGTAGGAATCAACTTGCAATTAATTTATTATTTTTCCTTTTTTGAACATTATTAAGATTGTACACCCCAACAATTATAAATAGGGGTTAAAATCATCATACAAGAGAGGATCCCCGGAGAGAAATAGATTCTCTTAAAAAATAAAGAAGATAGAACCCACAAAGATGATAGCTTTGCAAAATATAGAGATCAAACACCCAACAGATATAAAAAACTCTACCAAAATAGACAGAAAAAATATCATAATCATGGAAGTAAGCATTGCACTAAGCTGAACTACATTAAAAACTTCTATTTTCTCCCTGTTCTTCTTCTTTCTCTATCTTATTCTCTCTCTTTTTACACTCTCAGTTTGCAGTTTAGGATTTTGAACTTGGGTCGGCTGAATTCACACGTTAACATTTTGGCACTAGAAGGAGGGCCTAAACGGCATTCTGGTTGATTTTCCATTCAACTATAATGGCTAGAAGAAGAATCACCAGGAATTCAGACATTCTAGTTGACCAGCCAGAAGGTCACGTAGAACAACAATAGGAACTAGTTCATCTTGCAGCAAGCACTTCCGCTATCCTCATCATAGGTATTGTCGTCGGCTTGCCTCCAACACCCCATCACTAGCCTACTGTTATTATTCTTGGCACTTATGAAGTGCAGACATGGCACCAGCATCAAGAGGCATTGGAGAACACAGTAAGAGAATTAGTTGGTGTGGTTAGGGCATTAGCATAGGCACAGGCTCAAGGCATGCAAAACCAACTTGGGGCCATTATGCCCAAAGGAAAGATTCAACACCTATGGCAACGTGCTTAGGAAGAAAGGCTAACCAGACAAATACATTAGCACACTGACTCAGCTTGCTCCGCTAATTTACAAACAAAAATAAAGGTCCATCGAGCATGCGAGGATCATGATAATCAATAATGTGAGAGTTTGCATCAAATGGAAGGCTCAAACAAGACTAGCCAAGGACATAGAACCTCAAATCGCTAACTGGGGAGGTAAAAAGAGCCAGTGATCTTCCAATCAGCATTCTAAGACACAAAACTTGATGGTAGAAGAGCTGCTCTAGAGGGTAAAGTAGTTAGAGGAGTGTCCTCAAGCTCAGGATAGTCGAGACCACTATAAGGAGAGGACACCATTCACTAGAGAGATTGAAATGGAACTTCTCCCTCGCAAATTTAAAATTCCTACAATCCCATAGTACAATGGAGATAATGACCCATATGACCATTTGGATGCATTCAATGTTTAGATGGATCTTCAAATGACTAACTCTTTAGTCTAGTGCCATATCTTCTTAGCCACTCTTGGAGACATGCCCCAAACATGGTTTTGGAGTCTCCTGGCCCGTAGCATTCATAGTTGGCAAGAATGCCAAAGAAGATTCATCAATCAGTATAGAGCATTGAGAAAGCAACCCGCACCATCCTGCCACCTCACAATGGTCTTTCAACGGAAGAATGAGTCACTGAAAGACTACATTACTCATTTCAGGCATAAGGTCAACAATGTAGAAAACCCCTCATATGAAAGCATCCTGACAACAATCTCAGTAGGACTTCGCAAGGATGGTAAGCTATATAAAAGCATATACAAGTCCCCAGTAATAGATTTAGCTAAGTTTTACGAACGAGTTGCCAAGGAAATCAAGTGGGAAGAAACTTTTGGCCCAAGGAAGTCTAATTAGAAGGACGATACTATTAGCTCCAATTAGAGTAAAAAAAAAAAGGAGCAATGTTGGTAATGGCAAAGAGATTCAGAAGGGTGACTCTGATTATTAACCTACAAAAAAGGCCAAAAGTGAGTGACTTCAGCATCAAAGTCACCATAATAACTACAATGTCCTATCGAATACTCAAGATAGGATCTTTGCAACAGAGAAAGATAGAGAGCATTTTAGGAAGCCCAATCCCATAAGGACTTCTAACAGAGGCAGGAACAAGGATAGGTTTTGTGCTTATCATAATGAAGTTGGGCACAACACCTCAAACTGCTGGGCACTCAAAGATGCAATTAAAGATCTAATCAAGAGAGGTCACTTAAGAAATTACGTGATGTGACCTATAGGTCAGTGACCTCAGCAGTCCAAATAACCAACACAGTAGTGGCACCATCAAACTCTTGAACAAAGGAAGCACCTGCTATAAGAACAATATTCACCATCCACGGCAGACCTGACATTGTAGGTTCCTCAAATAGATCGCATGAATGCTATATGTAGGAAGCAAACCATGTCTTGCTTATGGGTCATGGTGAATTTGAAAGACTCACTAAGAAAGCAAGGACGACTTTAGATAGCATCATCTTCACAAATGAATATGCACGAGAAATAAGTTCTTCCTATAATGATGCATTGGTCATTCAAACTAGAATTAGCAATTCCGAGGTGTAAAAGATAATGATCGATACCGACAGCTCAGTAAATGTTATGTACACGGAATGTTTCAACCAGATAGGTTTGAGTGTGGACTAGATAAGGCCTTCCCTAGAGCCCCTTTATGGTTTCACGTGAGATACAATATTACCAGTGGAGTAGATCAAGCTTCCCTTTACTCTTGGATATTCAGACTGCCAAGCCACTATCTTGGCAGATTTTCTGATTATACATTGTCCCTCGGCGTATAATGTGGTATTGTGGTGGCCTGTAATGAATGACTTAGATATAGTCACATCAACTAGGACACTCACCATGATATTCCTAACCCCTAATAGAGTTAGATGCGTGCGAGATGAGCAACACATAGCCCAACGCTACTACGAGAATGTAATTAAGTTGGGAGTGAAAGGGAAAAAGGTTAATGTGGTTTCTAGCAGAAAACAACAAGCTGGAAGCACAATAGGGGTCAGCCATGACCTAGACCTCTATGAGGCAAATGTTGAAAGATGCCTTAAGCTAGGAAAGAACTTGTCTCTAAATGTAAAGACCCAACTAGTTGAATTCTTTAGGGCAAACATGGACATCTTTGCCTAGAACAATGAAGATATGATAGGGATTGACCTCGGAGTCATGTCACACAAGCTTAACATCAACCTTTGTCACAAGCTAATGCACTAGAAAATGAGACTAATGACTGTTGAGCTTTATGCCACACTTAAGGAAGAAGTGGATAAACTTCTAGCTAACAAGTTTATCCGAGAAGCCCACTACCAAACCTAGATGGCCAACCTAGTGCTCATGAAAAAGAAGAATGGGAAGTGGAGGACTTGCATCGATTTTACAAACCTAAACAAAGCATGTCTAAAGGATAGTTTTCCCCTACCAAGGATTAATCACCTCGTAGATGCAACCACTAGTCATTAGCTTCTCATCTTTATAGATGCCTACTTAGGATACAATCAAATCCCCATGCACCCACAAGATGAAGAACACACCTCGTTAATCATTGACCAGGGGTTGTATTATTATAAGGTGATGCCTTCCAAACTAAAAAATACAGGGGCAATGTACCAGTGGTTAGTAAACATGATGTTCAGGGAATATATTGGAAAATAATGGAGGTGTATATAGATGATATGTTGGTGAAGTCCGAACCAATCGCTAACCATATGCACGATCTCAAGGAAATGTTCAAAATTTTAAGAAGATACCGGATGAAGCTGAATCCACACAAATGTGTGTTTGGAGTAGCTTTAGGAAAGTTCCCTGGGTTTATGGTCAATAATAGGGGAATAGAGGCAAATCCTAAAAAAATCAAAGCACTTGTTGACATGAGATCCCTAACCAGAATCAAGGACATACAAAGCCTTAATGGCTAGACCACAACACTCAATAGATTCATCTCGAAAGTGATAGACAAGTGCATCCCCTTCTTTGATGCACTGAAAAAGGGAAAAATGCTTTAAATGGACCGAGTAGTGTGAGATCGCTTTCCAGTGACTAAAGGAATACATGGGTCAAGCTCTATTCTTATCCAAACCAGGGGATGGCGAGAAACTCATTGTTTACTTAGGGTATCTCAACACGCCCTCAATGTAGCCCTTATATGAGAAGAAGATTAAATACAATTTCCAATTTATTATGTGAGCAAATGACTATTAAATGCTGAGACGAGGTACTCACCAATGGAGAAACTTGTTTACTGCCTTGTGATCACATTAAGGAAGTTGAGACCTTACTTTCAGTCACACAGTATTAAGGTGCTCACACAATTCCCACTAAAGCAAATCTTGTAAAAGATGGATGCTTCAAGTCATTTACTCAAGTGGGCAATCGAGCTAGCCTAGTTCGACATTGAGTACAAGCCTAGACCAGTAATAAAAGGGCAAACCTTGGCAAACTTTGTTGCAAAATTCACAGGCCCTACAGAACAGGAAATAAAGGCCCCAGAGGCTCCATACTAGGAATTGTATGTTGACAGATCTTTGAGCAAATAGAAGGCTAGGGCAGGAGTGCTTCTTATTAACTTAGAGAAGTACAAAATTCTCTGCATGCTGGGATTTGATTTTTAAGCTACAAATAATGAAGCAGAATATGAAGCATTGTTGGTAGGGCTTCATATGGCAAGGGAAGTGCAAGCTAAAACCAGAAGATATTTCGTGACTCCCAACTTATAGTCTATCACATATAGGATGAATACCAAACAAGGGGATCAAAGATAGCCATCTACCTTCAAAAGGTTCAGGAATTGCTTGGCTCTTTCCAACGATATGAGGTCAATCAGATCTTGTGAGCTCAAAACACATATGAAGATGTGTTAGCTCGCTTAGCCATGACCAAAGATGCAGACTTCTTAGGGGAAATCTCGATAGAGTTCATTCCATCACCAAGCATGGAGCAAAAAGATGCTATGATGGCAATGGTTGTAGTGCAAAATTTATGGATGGTTCTGATTTTAGATTACTTGCAAAATGGCAAGCTACCACAAGACAAGCTAAAAGTATGTCGCTTATGAGCTTGGATAGCCAGATATTGCATCTGTAATAACATGATGTATAAAAGGGGATTTTGAACTCCACTCTAAGGTGCATGATGGCCACGATTGTGATGCTGTCTTAAAGGAAATTCATAATGGTTATTGTGGGGTTCATGTTGGGGGCTATTTCTAGCTCAAAAGGCACTCTGGCAAGGATTTTATTGGCCCACAATGAAATAGGATGCCATTGATCTAGTGACAAAGTGTGATAAATGCCAGAGGTTCGTCAAGGTCCCATAAGCTCCACCAGCCTACCTGCAACAAATGGTCAGTCCATAGCCCTTTGCAATATGGGGCATAGACTTGATTGGACTACTCTTGACTGGTCATAGACAATGCAAGCATGCAGTGGTAGCTTTTGATTATTTTACCAAGTGGACGGAGGCAAAGGAGCTAGCAGAAATCTCTTCTTCAAAAATTGAAAAATTTGTATGGACAAACATTACTTGCAAGTTTGGACTCCCTCAGCAGATCATGACTGATAATGGGACCCAATTCATTAGTGAACAGTTCATCAAGTTCTGCAATGACCTTAAAATTGAAAAAAGCTTCTCAACTGTAGACCATCCTCAGGCCAACAAGCAAGTCGAGGCTATTAACAAGATCATCAAGCAAATCTTAAAGATAAGGTTGGAGGCCAAGAAGGGAGCACCGGTAGATAAGTTGTAGAAGGTACTTTGAGTTTATAGAACCATAACTTATAGCACCACAAAAGAAACTCCCTTTACAATGGTATATGTATCTGAAGCCATGATCCTATCAAAACTTGAGGTAGCTACACAATGAAGAACTACTTTCAATCTAGAAGATAACAATCAACTACTCATTGCAAACCTCGACCTCACAAAAAAAAGACCAAAGAAATAGCTCACCTAAGAATTGCAACCTATTAGCAAAGAGTCATAAGGTATTACAACAAAAGGGTTTAAGTTGAAATTACAAACCTTATACTATGCCTTATCCTTCCTGTAGCTCACAAAGCCAGTGATGAGGGCCCATACATAATCAAGAAAGGCTTAGGCAATAGAGCTTATCACTTGGCAAATATGGATGGAGCCGAATTCCCACGAGCTTGGAATGCAGAACATCTATGCTTGTATTACCAATGAATTTTAATTCACCCTTCTAATCCTATAAAATCATTCAAAAATTAATAAAAACACCTAAGTTTCTTCTTAAATCTTTATGTCTTTATCTTTGCGCTTATTAATTTCTAAATAAATTTTCAACAAAGTATTATACAGGAAGCGAGCTATTTTTAGGAATGAAAGAGCCATGGTTTGCTAGCTGAAGCTCATTCAACTCGACCTAAGAATCGTCATTTGTAGTTTACCGGGCATTCATCTTGGTTCTAGACCAAATTAAGTCACAATTTGCAAGATGAGGCATAGCCTGCCGAGTATTCGACCTAACGAATATATATTATCTTGCTTGACAAATATACATTGTAATGGTCAACCTAATGAATATACATTATCATGGTCAACCTAACAAATATACATTGTCTTGCTTGACAAATATACATTGTCATGGCGTGTTAGCTAAGGCATAACTTTCATGCGACCTACCTAGGCACCTAACTTGTGCTAGCTGAGGCACAACTTTCATGCGACCTACCTGAGCACTCAACTCATTCTAACTGATGCATAGCTTCCATGTGATCTACTGGGTATTCATCTTCACATAAATTTAGTCATGCTAAGGTATTATATATAGCTTACTGGGCCTTCAACTATGAAAGCTGAGAAGAATCAAGCAAGAATATTATAAAAAGTTCATTACAATCTTCCTCCAATAAGGTAAATTTACATGAGAGAGTTCAAAAGTTTAACTCAAAATTACAAAGTTATGGCGTACACAAAAGGCTAGCCCTTGGTAGTTAAGCTTTTATAGGCTGAAGGGTCAATCAATGGGGTGAGCAGGTCATGCATTATTTGATCATTAATGGCTTCCACGACCTATGAGCTGCTCTCTCTTTAAATAATGCCCTGAGCTGGAGAAACTCCACTTACGAACTTTGCACCCTTATTAAAAGAAGTGGCATATGCGACCTCCTCAAAGTCTAATAACCTCGTGAACATCCCCGCCAAAGAAGGAGAAGTCCATCTCAGGGTGCTCCTACCAGAAAGTGTACAAGAAGCTCAAGCTCATTGTAGTATCTTCTTTCACTTTTGTGACCAACACAATAGTCTTTTCCTTAGCTCAAGTGGTCTCTTCTTTTGCTAGACCAAGCTCGTCTATGGCCACCTCATTCTCCTTCTTAGAGGTCTCAGCTCTCTACGCCATCACATCCAACTCGGCCTTTGCTCTTAATAGGTCATCAACTACCTTGTTGAGATTTGAGTTAAGTTTAGACATGATAGCTTTGCAGTTTGCCACCTTACGAGTTAGAGCTTCCTCGACCTCCTTCTTAGTGACCTTAGTGTCTCTTAGTTGAGTCTCAAGTATTTGCATTTTGTTCCTCAGCTCCTATGCCTCAATAGTTGCAGTGGCCAAATCGCCCTCAAGTTTCTCTTTGTTCTCCACCCAGGCCAAGAGCTCACTCCTCAACTTTATTACCCCCAACACACTCTAAGAAATCAAATAAATAAGTTAGCTAACAAAGAGGCAAAAGAACAAAAGCTAAAGGATTTAACTTACAAGCAGACCATGATGAGCTATATAACCTATCAGACACTCATCAGGCACCTCTAACTCCAATGTCTTGGTACCAGCCCCCAAGATCAAATCCACATTCTCCTTGAGGAAGTTGAAGTACTTCCTAATCTTTGGGCCTAGGCCATCAGGTCACCTTTCGATCTCGACCTCAAGTGTCACTTGTTCTGTAGTGACAATAGCCTCCTTCCCCTTGTCCACTCTTTGTTTCTTGGAAGGGGGCTCAGATAGGGATGGGACCTTGACCACTTCAACTACCTCAAGCTACAAGGTGGGAGCCGGTACTTGTGAAGTCACTACTACTACAGCCAGAATAGATAGACTCATAGCAATAGGAGATGATGAAGTTACAGTAGCAGTAGGATTGACAGACTGAGTAAAGGCTGGTGGCATATGAATATCCAACCTCAACATATCTTCATACTCTTGAAAGTTTGCTATGCCAACCTCCTTAATTCGGTGAGCTCCAATCTCTTTGGTCAACTCGATGTTTAAAGTTAAAGCAAACTTATGGGAACACAGAAGATCCTCGTCAAATTTAAGGTCATTTTGAGGTCATTCACTGCAACAAACTGACCCAGCACCTCAACCTCCTCAGCCCCTAATGTTGGTTTCTCCCTACCAGTTCCATCTGCAAAATGAAATAGAAATGTCGAACTAGGAATAAAATAAAGTATATGAATTCATGCAAGCTCCCACATCTTCAGCTCACTCACTAGGAGTAAGGACAAAACCAAAATTACGAAGATGACACAAAGATAGGCAAGAAACATAAAATCAATGGGTTTTATAATTCCCTATGTTAGATTTGCCCTTAACATCACCTTGCAACAAAATCCTTTTATACTCGATTTACCAAGCTAAAAGGTAATAAATCCCATCTTGCTGACTTGTGCTCTTGATGCTATAGAGATAGCAAAGGACCCTTGTAGATGGTGGTGGGAGATTATTCCTAAGATAAACAAGTGCAAGGGAGGTGAGCTAGAAGTAAGAATTTAGGGTTAGCTGGAATAGGCAAAGTTTCAATTTATTCAACAAATTTATAACGTAAGGGTGGACTCGAAACCTAAGCCCAGCATCAAGATGATGGGTGCTAATGGCAACAAGTCTTAAAGGAAGATAAGTTGCATAGTCATTTGGGGAAGGCGCCATAAGGTGGTAGCCTTTGGGAAAATGGTATGTTTCAGCTATGCTTCTAAGCTCGTCAAGCCTAATGGTTAAAGAGTGGTGATTGAACACCATGCGACCTGAGGACCTTCTAGTGACCTGCTGACCCTTACTGGGGTCAGGTCAAGTAACAAATCTTTCAACAATCTTACCACTCCCAGAGGCCACTTCATCTATGGCACGCACTAGCTCCTCACTCCGAGCTGGAGAATCGACTCATCAATACTCCGTACTTGGTGACCATGACGTTTATTAGCTATAGCCATCTATACAAGAAGAAGGAATGGTCAGGTTGCTGCAAGCAAACCATACCTAAAAGCTAAAACTAACAAAGTTTTCTATGTAGCAAGCCATACATACCTCGGATCATCACATTTAAGACCCTAGCTATTGAAGACATAGGGGGCTCAACTAACAAAGCCTACCAGGTCACTAAATAGAAGGCTAAAATCCAATAATCTATAACCCTAAAATCAACAAACAAAATCTCTAGTAACAAACAAGCACACACCATCAAACTAAGCAACAAAATGCTAGAAACCCACAAAACAAGAGATTCATAAAAAGCAGAAGCTTAGAATTCGAGAAAGCTTATCATATCAAAAGAACGATATGAGTTCAAGGAAGAAAATAGTGAGCAAGATCTATCTCTGGTAGTCTAAATCCAAAACACTTGATGGCAAACTCAATGAAGCAGGAAAGTAAGAACAGTGGTGACTATTCAAGAACTTAAGCGACAAGCAAGAGATAAAACGTTAGTTTTCAAAAGTAGAGGGAAAATAGGTTTTTTCTTGCCGTATATAGCTTGAATGGCCCTACCATTTGATTTAGAGATTGATCAACTGCCCTCGATTTAATGATCCAATTGATAACAAGGCTCAGTCATTGCCACGCTAACGGCTATAGAAACATGCGCACATTAAATATGGTAATGATGGTATGGGCAGACTAAACGATAAAATAGAAGTCTAAATGATGGTATGACTAATTGCAATCACTAGCTTTTACTAGCAAACTATAGCTCCCAATCTGCATGTCACACTCAGAGTTAAGGGGCTAATGTTATCAGTATTTTTGAAACCATACAAATAGGTTAGTAAAAGCCCAATGGACAGGCCTAACTAATAAAGGCCTAACTCAACTAGGATTGAGGTCGTTAGAGCAAGGCATCAAATCACCAAATGTGAGCTCAAATCACTAGTCAAAGGTCAATAACAACCTCAGGTCATTAGATCTAGCCCATAAATCGAGACATACTAAGGTCTAGCCCGCAGATCGACGTACACTCGATATGGTTAAACCCAGGAGGAATGAACTTGCATGGGCCAACTTGTAAACATCAACTTGCAGGAATCAACTTGCTATTAATTTATTATTTTTCCTTTTTTGAACACTATTAAGATTATACACCCCAATAACTATAAATACAGGTTCAAATCATTGTAAAAGAAAAGATCCCCAGAGAGAAACAAATACTCTGAAAAAATAGAGAAGATAGAACCTGCAAAGATGATAGCTCTACAAAATATAGAGATCAAACACTCAACAAATACAAAAAACTCTGCCAAAATAGATAGAAAAAATACCATAACCATTGAAGTAAGCATCACACTAGGCTGAATCATGTTAAAACCTTCTGGTGTCTCCTTGTTCTTCTTCTTCTCTCTCTCTCTCTCTCTCTCACATTCTCTCTCTTCTTATACTCTCAGTTTGCAATTTAGGATTTTGAACTTGGGTTGATTGAATTCATACATCAACAAAACCCAAGTTTATTTCTTTCTCACAATAAAGTTTCTTCTATTAGGGCATAAATAAGAAATATGACCTTGATGACTATAATAATTGCAAATAAAATAATTCTTACTGAAATTTGATTTTTCTTGAAAAACAAATTTAAAAAACTTTGCATTTTATAGAATTTGTACTTTGATTCAAGCATATCAAGAGGTTTTCTAAACTTTCTAAAAGTAAAATCTATATCTTCTCTCAAAGATTTGGAAAGTGTGCTAGTTAAGTGCTCAACATCATCTTAGGAGAAATCATTTTCAACTTGGAAGTCATAAGAAGTTGAACAATCAAATGCCATAGATATTCTACCATTATGCAATTCATTGAGAGTTTGCAAGTCATTAATGAGGTCTAGTATTAGGATTAGAGAATCATATACCTCTAAGTCCTTTTAAGTCATAGATCTTTTTCCATTTGAAGCTTAATTTTCTCTTCTTTGGAAACATCCTTTTCTTTTTCTTAAAAGTATTCATTATGAGGCATGGAACACATTTCATATTCTTGTAAATCTTCTTAAAGAATTTTCTTAGTAATATCATCCTCTTTTTCTTTTTCTTTTACTTACTCAATACAAATATTTTTATCAATAGAAAAATAATTATTAAGATAAAAAAAAAAACTAAGAGTGCCCTAAATTTCTTTAGCACTAGAGCATTTAGAAACTTTGGCATAAGCACCGATATACAAACTATTATGTAAAATTTTCATAACTTTAATATTCAAAGCAAAATCTCTCTTGTAATCATCATCCCATTCACTCATTGGCTTGAAGGTAAAGCCATCCTTAATAATATCCCATGAATATAAATCAAAGGCTTGTAAAAAAAATACTCTATTTTTAATTTCTAAGCCTTAAAGAAAGAACTATTAAAGAATGAAGGTTTATAAATATCAACATATTCAAACATAAGATATTTTGAAATATCAATACTTTCTTTCAAAAAGGTGCCTTCAATGGTTGCCACAAATCTTTTTGAAATGGTTAAATCTTTTAAACAAGAACCCATAACTCTAACACTAATTTTAGAATAAGACAACCCACACCTAAGAGAGGGTGAATTAAGTGTTTCGAAAACTTTCATAATTTTTAGTATTCTTTTTGAAAATCCCTTAATTTTGGAAAGTCATGGGATGGTTTTAATTTAAACAAATCCAAGATAGTTTAATGAAGATATTTGCACACAAGACATAACAAATTAAAGCATTTGGGCAAAGTAACTCATTTAATTATACATATGCAATGCATCAATGAACATATTTATAGAGAAAAAAACATTTCTTTCAAACTTACCAACATCTATGCAATATGATAAATAACAAAGCACAAAACACTCAACAAATTTCAACAATAAAAAATAGAGCATCCTACAATCACAATCACCAATAAGAGCAAAACTAGATATCACAATTTTAATTGCTAGAAAATAAAAAAAAATAAGAATAAAGATATTCAAATACAAGATTTATATTGGTTTCCCCTTGAAAAGTAGTTTTCGAGGCATACATCTACTTCCAAACTCTTACTAAGCTTGACTTTACTAAACATTAGTCCCTCCAAGTTTAAATAGGCACTTAGAGAAGCCTTTATAATGATTGCTCAACCACAAATAAAAAACTCTTTAAAAAACTCAACCACTCACTCAAAAAAAGGAAAACAAAGAACCTAACCACTCTTTTTACTCTAGGTGAGGTACACTTTAGAAAACCCATATATGTTTGAAAAATATGACAAAAATATTACAAGAACTCTAAAGTTCAGACTACAAAATGAAGCACAATAAGTATTGATTCATTAAATCTAGCTCATTAAAAAAAATTAGATAAAGAATTGAAGCACAGATAAAAGAGAATGTTTACCTCTAAGAAAATAGAGTTTCACACTAAAAAAAATGCGAAATGGATATTTATATCAAATAAATATGGCACACAATGAAATGATTATTATTTTAAAAACTAACCCTTACAATCATAATCGTAATCATGATTACAAATTCAATTCTTGAATTTCTGATAAGAATTGCGAAACCTAGTTTTGAAGTTCCAATTAAAATTGCAATTCGAATCGTGAAATCCAATTTTGTAGGCTTTGATTTGAATTGTAGAAAAATATTATAAATACCAATTTGAATCACCTTGAATTACAAAGTTTCTGTCAGTCCCAAGATTCTTGTAATCAGAATCACAAAATCAAGTCTAAAATCTTAATTCAAATTACCAAACATACTACACTTGTCCTATTTTCGCAATTATGATCATGAATATAATGTAAAATTACTTATTCGAATCGCAGGCCTAATGTTTGAAGAACAAATTTTGAAAATTCATTCAAAATCATTTTAAACCTTATAATTCAATCCAAAAATATATTTTTAAACTTAAAGAATTGGATAAATCATTTAAGAATATATTGGAATGTTTATGGTGAAATTTTTCAAAAGCTTTTTAATAAAAACCACATGGAAAACCTTCTAAAAAATAATTTCAAACAATAAGCTAAATTCAAATAATTCAAAACCTTTACAATTTTGACTATACATGGCCTAAACTAATTCTTCATAAAGAAATCTAAGGTCATATAAGATTGATCTACTAAAATTAAACTAAATAAGCTTAACCAAAATCATTTATTGTCATCAAAACATAAATTTATTCAATTTAAAAAAGTAAGGATTAAGGATAACACTATAAAGGGTTTCAAATTTTAACCCCACTCAATCCAAATCCTAGTCTGTCCATCGTCCCTTCCTTAGAATAAAAAAAAAAAAAAAGAGTTTTGCTCACTTCTTTTTCAACTCTTTTCTTTTTTTTAAACCAAAAAGAAAATTTATCTCTTAACCTTTTCGAAAAGGGAAAAATCCAATGATTTGATCATTCTAAAATTTCAAACCAACTGGTCTTGCTCCTATTTGCAAAAGGATTTATAATTTATTTTCTTACATTTATTGCTATGATTCACAAATATTTTTTAACTTGGATCTATATATATAGATGGGTGATGGGCATCGCAATGATATTGCTATTGAGATTGAAGCAATGGTGGACAAGATAGAAGCTCCCATGACAATGGAGTGTTGCATCTACAAGGTGCCTTATGACATATGGAAACTAAATGAAGATGCCTATATCCCAAAGGTTGTTTCAATTGCCCTTTTCACCATCGCAATCTAATCCTACAAAAAATGGAAAATTAGAAATAGATATATCTCAAAAGATTCCTACAAAGAACCAAAACAAACTTGGACAATTTGGTTAGTCATGTAAAAGAGTTAGAACAGAGGGTTTGTTGTTGTTACGTAGAGGACATTGATTTTCTCAAGGAGGATTTTGTGAAGATGATTCTATTGGATGCCGAATTCATACTCCAATTGTTCTATTAGGTTTGCTATAGGGATAAGACAATGGATTATGATTTGTTGTCAAAACAATGATTGATGACTTATATAATAATGGATTTATATTTACTTGAGATTCTACTTCCCTTTTTTGTTCTTAATGAGCTATACAATCTAGCTTTTGCCAATTCTCCAAGAAATAACCTTCCAACATTTCATCTCATATTTAGGACCCATTTAGAAAAATAACTTAATTAAGTACTTATATCTATAAGCTTTAATAAGCTTTTTTTGATAAACTTCTCTATGAAACTTATTGAAATAAATTCAAATGAGCTTATAGAATGGTCATAAACTATTTTCATAAGCTTAAATAAACACCTAAAATTTTTATCTAAAGTGTTTATATGATAAGATAAACTCAAATATAAACTGTGGATAAACTCTCCCAAACGCACCCTTAATGTACTTGCCAATTCTCTAAGAAATAACCTTCCAACATTTCTTCATCTCACATTTATTACACCCGACTCAACAACTTATCACCGTAATTAAAAAAAGAATTAACTGACCTAAATTACTTATATTATTTCTGTAATTTATATCCAACAAAATATTCCTTTTGAAAAAAAAGTTAATGAAATCTCCAACATAAGAGGATCATATTAAATTTTTTTTATATAATTATTTATCTCTGTTTGAATACGAGGAACTTTCATATGAATATTATCATAACATATATGAAAAATGCAAGATGTGGATAACAACTTTTTAATAAATAAAAGAGATTAAAAAAAATTGAAGTTGTCACAAATTTTTTAAAGAGAAAAATTAAAAAAACTTTTAATTAGAATAAAACAATTCTTGAAATTTTGTATCCAAAGAGTGGAACCAAAAGTACGTTAGAAACTTCCAAGCATTCCTTTTTTGGGCCACTGAAATTAAACACCCCATCAAACTCGATCACCAAATCATCCAAAAAATTATTTTCAAACCATCTACAAAGGATCCTCCCATTTTCGTCATGCCATGTCATCTCTGAAATCTATTGTCATTATGGAAAATACTGCTCCAAAGGAAAGGGAAAAGGGTCGTCTTATCACTACTGGAAACGTTATACCCACTGCCTGAAGCCGCGACGTCACTTTTGCAACTCCTTTGTAGACTGAAAAAATTTAAGCTTCTATATTCCTCATATTTTCTTTTTCAGACTGAAAACTGCAATACAAGAACAAAGTTCATTTACGGTAACTTTCACTTTTGAAAAAATTGTGAGCCGAAACAAACTAGACACTGAAAACCACAAGCAGCATAGACAAACAAGTTCACAATTTCCCATAATATCTTAAATGCCCATCCCTTTCCACCTTCCACCCTCTATAACGCACTGAGGGAATAAAATATTAATACATGGAGTGAAAGACATAAGCCACCATTCTCTTCCTCAGCAAAATATAACTGCATTAAGCCAATTAATTCACACCATATAAAGCAGTCATTCAAAACCTAAGAAATTAATGATATAGCAATGCTTTCAGGCTTCACACGAAATCCGTAAAACCTGAATTAAAACATTTTAAAGCTTTATCACTCGTAGGAAATATTAATTAATTTTCCACCTTTAGTACAGTTCTGTTTATTTCTCATAGTTAAAATTACAAACATGGATTGCTTCACTAAGCAGTGATACTGCATGACATCAATTATAGTCTAAGCTTACTCCAATTGAGTAGATGATACATAAGAACACTAATTCTCCTAGTTGCTTCTTCCATTGATCATTAATGTCATCTCAATTTAAAGTAGTTAGTTAGTATGCAAGATTATAAATAGGCTTGTCAGACTATAGTAAAAATAAAGAGTATGTTATTAAACAATAACATAAAGGAAGAAAAATTCAGCAGAATATATTACTATCTTCCATGACATATAGCTGTTGAGTAAACAAATTTCTAACTGTAAACATACTAAATAGACTAAAACTATTGGTGGATATGAGAATTACGAACATAAAATACTTGAACTAAACCAATAACACAAATAAAGCCAACAGAGCAGTTTAAATGTTAACTCAGTGTAGCTTCTACTCAATCCCTCTCCAAAAAACGAAACTTTGCTAATTCATTTCTGCTGACACTACAGCATATGGTTATTACTAATTGACAATGAAACAAGTTTCAAAACCAACATTCACAACAGCTAAAAAAATATAAAAGATTGAAAATAGGGATTGT
>JANHAO010004027.1:0-24953 GCA_026873985.1 Saraca asoca
CAACACCATTCATAACAAGACATTTATTTGAGTTAAAGATTACTTTATTTCCTTTATCACAAAATTGACTTATACTCAATAAATTGTGTTTCAAGTCATCTATGTATAAAACATCATTAATATAGTATTTTGAAGACTTGCCAATTTTACCTATAGCTTTGACTCTTCCTTTGGAGTTATCTGCAATAGTTACCTTACCTCCATTCTTAGGTGTGAGACAAATGAACTCATCTTTGTTTCTGGTCATATGTCTTGAACATCCACTATCCAGAAACCATAAATTTATGTCTTGTCTCTTGCATCCCTAAAAAACAAAGTTCATACTAGAATTGGTGGTACCCACTAACTTTTGGGTCCATTAGTGTTAGTGTACAAGACAGGAATTTTTCTAGCAATCATAGATTTAGGTAACCAGACAAACTTTTCATTTGGTTTTAGCATATAAGTACCATTTCTAAAGGCACAATTCCTGATATGATGTCCCTTGCGATTACAATAAAAATAGGTAATTTTTGTAGGATTCCATCTATAAGTTTGTTGTTTAAATCCTAGACCAGCTCTATTGTAAAAAATTTTCTAGTTTTGCAAAACATGTTCCAGCTTTTGATTGCTATCAGTAAAATTCTATAATTTCTTTGTTAGATTTTCAATTTGATATTTTTATTGACTGCATTGCTCATAATTCTTTTCAATTTTTGCAGTCAGTTGGCTGTTTACTTTCTCTAGAAACTTAACCTTTTCATTCAAATTTTTCTATTGACTTTTAGCTGCAGTCAATTATTTTTTGGTTTCAACCAGCAACTCGTATAGTTTAACACAAATTTCATCCAAGTCCTCATCATCACTATCATCACTAGAATAATTTCTAGACTCATTATAAGAATCATCACAATCAAAAAAAAAAAAAAGGTACTATATTTCAATACCTCATGATCATCATTGCACTTAACCATGAGACACAACAATGCATCATCTTCTAATTCATTTTCCTAAACTATTTTAGGTTCTTCATCATCCCATACAGCAAAATTGGATTTCTTAGATGCTTGCTTTTTCTTCTCTCTCTCATTTTCTAGCTACTTTTTAAGATAGACTGGGCAATCTGGCTTGATATACTTAGGTTTCTTGCATTCAAATCAAGTAGAAACAGTACTGACTGAACATCCTTGCTTGTTCTTCCTAGTGTTCTTTCTTTGTGCTACAGTTTTTCTTCTTTCCTTACTTTTTTTATCTCTCAAAATTCTCTGTAACTTTTTGCTGAGTAAAGCTACATCTTCTTTATTCAGTGTGTTTGCATTAGTTTCTAAATCTCCTTCATTTGATTCAACAACTTTAAGTGTAAGTGTCTTCTTCTTTTTGTTGTCTTCATTTTTCTTATACCTTCTTAGTTCAAGTTCATGCTTTTCTAAATTGCCAAATTGCTTCTGAACTGTAGGAATGCCCATTTTCAATGATTCTTTGATGGCAGTGACCTTTGGCTGCCATTCTTTAATCAGGGATCTCAAAATCTTATGTACCAAATTTGCATTCTCAAATTTTCTTCCAAGCAAAGTCAAATGATTAGTGATAGCAGTGAATCTTTGAATTAAATCTTTGATAGACTCATCGTTCTCCATTTTAAACATTTCATACTAGGACACAAGTACATGCACCTTTGAAGCTTTTACGTGTGAAGTTCCAACATGTGCAATTTCAAGTGTGTCCCAAATTTGCTTAGTAGTCTTTCATATTCGTTTGGTGACAAAAGGTTTGAAATAATCCACTTTACCTTTGCAACTAGTAGATGTTTCTTTCTTTCATTTTCAGTCTAGAGAGATTTAGGCTTAAGCTCAACTTCGCCATTACTTATGGTTCTAGGGGGTTCATATCTTATACCAATTCCACATATCCATATCAATTGCCTCAATAAAGTCTTTCATCTTCTGTTTCCAATAGGTATAGTGTTCCCCATTAAAACCAGGAGGTTTGTGCATAGGTAGACACTCAGGCAACAAAAAAAAGTTAGAATCCATAATTCAAAAAAAAAAAAAAGATACGGGTGTATCAAAAGCTAAAGCTCTGATGCCAATTGACAGTCCCAGTAAAGAATTAAAGTGTAGAATATGTATGGATCTTACCCTTTTCTCATTGGGGAATTTACATACCCTTTTATCAAATTTAATATTTCTTTTGATCAAATATGCAAAAATTGATAATCAGTAAGTGTGAAGATAGCAAAATATAAATGATTGATAGTAAGAGCAATAAAAGAAGTAAGTGAGGAAAGAAAATTGAAGATAGAAGTTTTTAAAGTGATTCAACTTGAATTGAAACCAAAATTCAAGTTTACTTCACTTAATCTTTCTCAACCAAAAGACCTCTTTAATTGAAAACAAAAACCTTTAGGATTACCAGGCTTCTAAATTGCGAGTTTTTACAACAACACACAAGAAATTAATAGGCTTCTTGCTAACCTAGAAGAATTGGAGACATGCTCTTCTAAACCTAAAGAAAAAAACAAGATTTATAAGTTCTTACTAACCTATACATGATTTCTAAATCCATAGAAATCTTAAAATAAGGAAACAATAAAAGAGAAGAAGCAGGTAATACAATACCGGTGTTTGAGATGAAAATCTCAAACTATCTAAGATAAACTAAATTGGTCTTGATCCAAAAATTTGAGAAACTCTTAGAGATTTGATAAAACAGAAGGAAAATCATGTTGATGCTTTCTCAGAAAGATTTTGTACTTGAATAGATGAAGAACTGTATTGAAAAAGGATGAAAAATCATTTATATAGTGAAAGAAGTTAAGCTGTTACAACTATTGTAATCGTCTATAATAAAATAACTAACTTTTAGTTATTGCATCGATTGTCGCATCGATCACAGTCTACTTGAAACTAATTTATCAGTGTGGTAATAGAAGTGTAGTCTATTGTACACAGTCTTCACGTCGATTACTACATCAAAGTATCTATTTTTCTTAATTTTTGGTGAAAAGGATTTTCTTCATGCATCAATGTTACTTCGATTGCGATATGAACTTTTCACAAGTTCTTCAATGCATCGATATGTATATCGATGTAAGTAGAAAATTTTGAAGACATAACTCGAAGTATGTATCGGTGTATGTAAAAATAGTTTTTATAAAATTTTGTTTTCTTCAAATAAATTTTCTACCTCATTATTTCCTTTAAAAAAAGGTTTGGATCAAAGATCAATTTAGTTTATTTACAAGAGATCCTATCAAAATAAAAAATAAATCCTAAAAACTAGTCTTGATTCTCTTGGATCCTAATTGTATATATTTAAAACTTGAAAACAAAATAAAATAAGCAATGAAATGTGATAATGACATATCAAATGATAATGACTAAAAAATTGCTTTTCAACATCAAAATTGAGAAGTGTAAATGACTTAGACTAATAAGTCTAACAATTACCCATCCTATTTCCTTGCTATCTCATTCATCCAAACCCATAAAACGTAAATTTTTAAGTTGCATCAATTTTGGTATCAAATTAAGGTTTTTCCTTATGGGTTGTTAATCATCTCAATGGCAACAAGAAGTGGGAGAGAGTTTCATAGCAAACTTTCAAATCATAAGAGATATGATTTGTTATTGAATATTGCACAAAAAATTCAGAATACGTCCGCCAGAATTGCTAGTTTAGAAACCTAGAGGGAGGTATCAAATAATCGATCAAGAGAATGGAGGCAATGAAAATGAAGACAACCAAGAAGCACCAAATGACATTCAAGATATTAGAAGTAATGATGGTGGACCAAGAAGAAGGGCCCTTAGACCACCACCAATGAACAAAAACTATGCTTTCAATAATGCTCCATTTTGTGATGATATCACCAAGAGAAGCATAATTGATATCCTTGATTTTGTTGGAAAACTAGATCCCCAAGCCTTCATTGTCTAGGTGGCAGCTTTGGAAGATTATTTTCATTGATGTGAAATGACTGAAGATAAAAAAAATGCATTTTGCAAAGATAAAGCTGAAAGGACAAGCAAGAGTGTGGTGGAGTAGCATTGAAGAGCATATAAATAGATTTGGCTAGTGTTCTATTGTCCATCGGGAGGAAATGAAATTAAAGCTACAAGAGAAATATCTTCCTCATGATTTTGAAGAATCAATTAAAGTTGATGAGTATACAGAAACATTAAGGAAAGAGATTGACAACTTCTTGTATGATACAAGATTGGTCTGCATCTAGAGATTTAACAAGAGATGACTACAACTTTGTTCTTTAGTTTTGATGAAGTCTACCAAATGGCTATCTGAATTGAGAAGCAATTAAAGCATCCATTTGCTAGGCATTTTAGCTTTCAACCATGGGAGTTTCCAATGAAAAGGCTAACTTCAACCATATAGTAGACAAAGAACAAACCAAATGCTTCGAAGTTAATGACAAGAGATTCTGATTTTAAAAAGAAACTAGCATAAGGGTCTAGCAAACAAAGTCAAGAAATTTAAGTGCTTTAAATGTGGAGGAAAGGGTCATTTTGCTTCTATATGCCTAACCAAAAATCTAAATCTTTGGGAAGGAGAAGAAGTTGATTAACAAGCGGAAGAAGAATAAACACCATTGGAGCAAGAAGATGATGTGGAAGAAGTTAAATGAGTGGAACAAGTGATGATGGTAATGCAATGCATTCTTGCAACCCCCAAAGACTCTGTAGGGGACAAGTGGCCAAGAACCAACATCTTTCACACTAATGTTAAATGTAGAGATCAAGTGGTTAAGCTAATTATTAATGGTGGAAGTTGTGCTAATGTAATTTTGCAACCTCTTGTGAAAAAGGTAAAGCTAAAATGTTGAGAGCAACCAAAAACTTACAAGGTTGCTTGGATCAATGACACTTCCTTTTCAATCAGTAAACAAAGTTTAGTGACTTTCTCAATTGGTGATCATTGTAAAAAGAGGCTTTGGTGTGATGTTATTCTAATGAAGGTTGCACACATTTTGTTAGCATGTCTGTAGCAATATGATAGGAAGGTATTGCATGATGGACAAACTAATACCTATATTTTTACCTATAATGGAAAGAAAATCAAGTTGTTGCTAATGAATAGTGATGATTCCCTAGGAAGCCAAACAATAGCAAAGGTTGTTAACATGCTATCATTAAAAGGGTTTGAAGAGGAAAGCAAGAATGAAGGCAACATTGTTTATGGTTTGGTTGTGAGGCAAAATCAAAAAGTTCTCTAACCCCAACAACTAGAAACTGACCAGCAGAAGATACTAGTATATTTTCAAGATTTTATTCTAGATAAATTGCCAAAAAGGCTACCCCTATAGGAAATATTCAACATGCCATTGACTTTATACTCGAAGAATCACTTCCAAATCTGCTAACCTACAAAATGAGCCTAATTGAACATGAAGAGCTTCAAAGGCAAGTACAAGACATTCTATCTAAAGGTTTTATTTGCAAAAGCCTCAATACATGTGTTGTTCCAGCATTATTAACACTAAAAAAGATGGCAATTGGAGAATGTATATTGAGAGTCAAGCAATTAATATAACCATCAAGTATCAATTTTCTATATTGAAACTTGATGACATATTTGACTTAATGACAACAGCAAAGGTGTTCTCCGAAATTGACCTTCAAAGTAGCTATCATCAAATTAGAATTTAGCCAGCAAATAAATGGAGGACAAAATTTAAGACAAAGGATGAGCTCTATGAATGGTTGGTGATGCCATTTGAACTTACTAATGCTTCAAGCACTTTTATGAGGGTAATGAACCATGTTTTGGACCCATATATTTCAAAATTTGTTCCTATTTATTTTGATGATATACTCATTTATAGCCATGACTGAGAAATGCATGTGTCTCACCTAAGACAGGTTTTGGAAACTCTAAGGGCAAAAAAGCTCTACATCAATTTAAAGAAGTGCGAGTTTTTAAGTAACCAAGTAAACTTCTTGGGTTTATTATCTCTTCTAAGGGTATTGTAGGTAATCCAAAAAAGGTGAAAGCTATACTCGACTCCTACACCAGCCAACATAAGTGAAGTTAGAAGTTTTCATAGGTTGGCTAGTTTTTACAGGCATTTTATTCATAATTTCAACTCAATTATGGCACCGATAATTGAATACCTTAAGAAAGGGAGCTTTGTTTGGTTACATGTAGCAAATAGAGCTTTTAAAGAAGTTAAAATGTTAATGGCCGAAGCAATAGTTCTTAGATTTCTAGATTTTGACAAAGTATTTAAGCTATCTTGTGATGCATCCCATGTGGGCATTGGTGCAGTTCTTAGTCAAGAAGCACATCCTATTGCTTTCTACAGTGAGAAATTAAATGAAGTGAAGAAAAGGACTTTAATTATGACCTTGAGTTTTATGTTGTTTTCTAGGTAGTCAAGCATTGGAAATGTTATCTTTCCTACAAAAAGTTTGTTCTTTACTCAGACCATAACGCTTTAAAATACCTCAATTCTTAAAGACATTTGAATTCTAGGCATGCTAAATAAATTGCATATTTCCAGCAATTGAACTTTGTCACTAAGCATTGCTCAAGGGTGCAAAATAAGGTTGTAGATACTATAAGCAAAAAGGCTACTTTACTCATTGTTATGTCAGTGAAAGTTAGTGGGTTTGAAGAATTAAAGAATGAATATTCAAGTGATAAACACTTTGGGCCGATCTATATAGATTTACAAGCCAATCGAGTTAGTCCATACCCTAATTTAAGCATAAAGGATGGTTATCTTTTCTATGGAGATTGGTTGTGCTTGCCAAATACCTCAATTCATGATTTTGTTGTTTGGGAATTACATTCAGGAGGACTTTCCAGGCATTTTGAAAGAGACAAGACTACTAATTTGGTAGAAGATCACTTCTATTAACCACGACTAAGGCATGATGTTGAAAAGATTATATGCCAATGCCGTATTTGTCAAATTTCTAAAGGGAAGAAGCAAAATTCTGGCTTGTATACACCATTCCATTCCCTAATGCACATTAGGAGGACTTATCCATGGACTTTGTTCTAGGACTTCTAAAGACGCCGAGAGGGTTTGACTCAATCTTTGTAGTAAAGGATAGGTTTTCTAAAATGGCCCACTTTATTCCTTGTAACAAGATAGCACATGCATTTAAAATTGTTCAACTCTTCTTTCATGAAGTAGTAAGGCTACATGGTTTTCCAAAGACTAAATGTTTCCAATCATGATGTTAAGTTTGTATCTTACTTTTGGAAGAGCCTATAGAGGCTTATGGGAACAAAGCTCAAGTTCTCTAGTGCCTACCATCCACAAATTGATGAGTAAATAAAAGTTGTCAATAATAGTGTTGACATTGGATTTTGGTCATGCTCCAATCTCCGGCCAACGGGGGATTCTTCGGGATCTCAAGCTTGTTTCTGGTTACCAGATGAGAAGAATGACCAAAAATGACATGGGATGGACGGAAGAGTGGGGAAGAAGACACTAGATTTAACATGGTTCGGCCAAATCCAAATCTTGCTGGACCCTACGTCCACGGTATGTATGATATATAAGTAGGATTACAAATGATTTCTTGCTTTCTATCTTTACAGAGTTTTTGCATATATTTTACTGATCTCTCTCACTCATCCTCCTCATTCCTATCTACCGGGTCTTCCTTTTTATAGAAAGAAGAAGGGGACATGTATTAATTACAAGCTACAGTGGTGTTTACATTAAGTAATAAGTAGAAAAGACAGTTGTAGGCTACAATCCGCCTACTGCAATACATAGGCGGCGGAGGTGGGGCCCTCTTATCAGTTATAGACTGTGGCTTGTAGCCGTTGCGTGGTATTGCTTCTGCCATATGGAGAATCTTGTGCCTCTGTACTAGGATCTGGGATTCATACTTGAAATGCTAGTGTAGTGACGAGGAAGCGAGCTTAGTGCTATTGCAAAGAGGGCAGCGAGCTCTCGCAAGGGGGGTCGATCATTCTTGACAAGTGCCTTACCAGGCCATTAGTCAGCGAAGTACGATTTGCTAGGAGGAGCTCACTGGGAAGGATCTCGCCAAGGAGAGGTTCATTGACGCACTTCTGGTGATCCGACGATCTCTTTCCTTTGGTGATTCCGAGTCCGCCACCTTGCCTTGGGCCGATTTCTGTATACAACAAATAGTTTAGGTGATTTGTCAAGGTGCTTAGGAATAGACAATGTCCAATCATGGGATATGGTCTTGCCTATGGTAGGATTTGCCTATAGTAGCTTTGTCAACAAAAGTATAGGTCATTCCCCATTTGCGATAGTGATAGAGTTGAAGCCAAGACAACCTGTTGATCTTGTGCCTTTACCTATTGAATCCAGAACCAGCCAAGAGGCCGAAGAGTTTGCTAGGCATATTCACAATCTTCATGATGAAATTCAAAAAAAGATTGCGATAAGCAACCATCAATACAAATCTAATGCAGAGCGGTGTAGAAGAAATGTTGAATTTTGGGAAAGGGACCAAGTTATGATAAGACTAAGACCTAAATATTTCCCAAAGGAAGCATACCAAAAGCTCCATTCAAGGAAAGTGGGACCATATAAGGTGTTGAAACGACTGGGTAGCAATACTTATTTGTTGGAACTACCAAAAAAGTTTAGCATCAGTCCTATATTTAATGTGGAAGATCTTAGCCCATATTATGAAACTTATGAGGAAACAGAGGAAGAATTTTCTGCTTCTAGGGCAGCTTCTTAAGGTGTCAAAGACAACTAAGGACATTGAGGATGTTCTAGATGAACAAACCATCCTTACAAGGAAATGGAGCTATAAGAAATTTCTTGTCAAATGAAAAGGGAAACCAATATCAGAAAGTACTTGAACCACTGCTGTTGATTTTCAGCAGAATAGTCCTAAACTTTATAAGACATACCAAGTCTTTCACTCGTTGGAGACAAGTTCTTCCAAGTGGGGAGAATTGATGAAGAATAATAATTTTAGATTTTTATTTCTCAATTAAGTGTTTTAGATGTTAGGTAGAGTTGAGTACTTAATTAAAGAGTCTTGAACAAAATAATTTCATCTCTAGGACTAGATGTAGTCAAAAGTAGTTGAGAGGTAGTCAAACATTAATTTATTTAGTTTAGAAAATGCCTAATCAATTCAAAAATCATTTGGGGGGTTTATAAATGGGAATTTTCTATGTAATTCATCAAAGTTTACAAATATAAATCCTGTGTATCTTTCATAAATGCTTTCTAAATTCTTTAGGAACAGAATTCTTAATTTTTAAATTCTGTTCAAGGAGGTGAATTTCTCCCATTACCCTTTTATTTCACATCTATTATCCATCCTATCTCCTTGCTATCTCATTTATCCAAACTCATAAAATAGATAAATTTTCATGCTGCATCAAACTCTTCTTCAGAAATCCCTAAATATTATAGCTTGTAGAATTAAGTCTCTTAAATACAATTTACAAATACACATATAAACTTAAAGAGGTCTCGAATAATTCAAACCATGGCAAATATAGGTAAGGCTGAAGTGGGAAGAGGAGTAATTTCTTACCTTTAAACAGTGGAATGCGAAGATCTCTCTGGTTTTTGAAGATTGAAGTGGGGGATAAGAAGCGCCAACTCTATTCGGAAAAAAACTTCTGATGTAGCATAAAATTAAAATGAAAAAGAAAAGACAATAATAATGCTGCCATTTTCCTGTTCGAGGCGTCAATTGCATGACGATGATGATAGGAATTTAAAAGAGGGGCAAATGACAAATGGTCTTGAATCAATTGATCACGTGAACAGCATAAATTTGGTCAAATGGCAAATTGATCACGTGATTGATCGTTTGCGCAATGGACTACTGAGTAACTGCTCCATCTACGTAGCGTTTAACAATGGGTTATTGACAGTCGGCAATATTAGTTGGAAATAACTGTATATCTCTAGAATATTCTTATCTTCTAGAGTTAGATATGTTTTTGAATATTTGTTGACCAACTGATGTTACCCTGAACCTATAAATAAGAAAAAGACATAAACTTATTCTCACCGATATACTGAACAGTTAACAAATATAATTGATTTGATTATCTGAAAGATCTTGATTCTAATTTACCGATCGAAAATGTTATGATATTGATTTGTATATAAAGAAAAGCAAGATCATCAATAGATTGATTTGACTATGTCTCTTCCTAGGAAGGAAAATATTTGTCGATCAGCATCGCCTATACTGATTTTATAGATCTGTTTCTGTAGCACATGATTGTTCTATGCCTCTCTTGGTCAATCTTTGACAGGTCTCTAATAGATCTTTCGATTAGTGGTTGTGAATGTATTCGATTAGAAACGAAAAAATAAGTATAAGAACATTATTCCAAATTTTAAAACTATAAAGTGAATTTATAAGGAGCAATAGAGTATTTCAACATAAAAAATCAATTGAAATATCTCTAATATTTAATGAAAATTTTAGATTAATATTATAAATAAAATAATATTTTTTATAAATAATTTATTACATGAGAAATAAAAATAGATTAATAAAAGTAATTTTTTTTCCTTTTAAAGTTTGTATAGCACAAAAGCTCAAAAATTCATCAATATAAACATGAAAAAAAAAAATTCAATTAGAATTTATGCATTTAAATCCCTTGAAATTTTTAAATTCCCCCTCCAAACACAAACTTATCAAAATTGAAAAACTATACTTATGTAAGAAACATTCATACTTTCTGTCCTCGAAATTTTTTACTGAAATTTTCTAAAAGAATTTAAAGATAAGGATCGTAGTTTTAAATTATCTTTAGCACTGGTTTAACTATAAGAAACTTACACCATTTAATATCTGATTACTAATTACAAGTAAATATCATATTTATCACATATGACAAATTTAATTTATATAAATTTGAAAATATGAATATCCAGCCATATGATTGATATTTTTATAGTTGAAAAAATTATTGCTTATTTCATGCTCTTATACGGAGAAAGAGAACAGAAATAACTGCATCCCACAGCTTCAAAAAGGAAAAATGATGACCAATACTTTTCACTTTCTTACTCCATTTATTTTCTTTTATCGGAAGATATTTTTTTTGTAAGAAATCTCATTTACTTTTATTAAATAAAATTTTTTTACACCACTTATATATCTTATAAATAAAAAAAATAATGCATGTCATGGTTTTAGAAAAAAGCAACTTTCTCTTTGAAATAGAGAATATTGTTTTTTGAAAGATCAAGTTATTTGTATTACATTCATCATATTTAACATTGAACAAATAAAATATTTTTTATTATCTTAATATAAATATAAATAAATGAGATTATTCTTACAAAATATATTTTCCATCAAAACAAAGGCTTAGTTTTGGTATCATAGAGATACGAGTAAAGGATGAAAATTTGTACTTTCTGGTGCTTGTGTAACAGTTGGCCTTCTAGACCTTATAATGTCATATAGCCAGCTGGGGTAAAATGATCTTTTAAAATCTGTTCTACAATCTTCATTAATTTCAAATTAAAGAATATATATGGTACATTCAAAGAAATTTAATTTAATTGTCATACTGTTAGGCCTTAATTATAATATTGCAAGTTTATTCATTGTAGTGTTGCGATATGGTCTCAAGATTTTCCTCTTCAAAAGAACTCCAAGTGCATTAAATTGAGTCTCGTCTCGTCTCACATAACCCCCACCAAAAAAGAAAAAAAAAAAATCTTCTCATATGCTCATTATCCCGCAAATTAAGGAACATAAATTCTGAGAGACCTCCAAACTCTTTGCTTTACCTTCAAGAAAACACAGTTTCTCTATAAATATACATAATGGTACTCACTTTTCTATCTTAAACCAGAAAACCCTACGCATTCTTCTTCTCTTAGTTTCTCGGTGACAATCATGGAGAAACTAGCTCCAAAAATCCTTTCAACTAAACCCCAACAAACCAGATTCTTTCTTTCTTTCTTCATTCTTCTCTCAGCTCCAAAACTTCTCTCTGATTAGCCTCAAGAAACCATAAGCAAATCCTTACCCTCAAATTCTTGCAGTACCGAATTATCATTAAAACTCAAACCTTTCACCGAATCCACCTGAAACTCAAATTTCTGCTGCTTCCATGAAGAGAAAACTACCAAGCTTTGAATTTTCCATGAATGCAAGAAAACGAGTAGACTGCAAAGAACCAGAAAAGGATAAGATCAGCCAAAACTTTGGCTATTTGCAAACTTTGATGCTTTATGGTGATCCATAGAAGACCAAGAAGATACTTACCCAAAGCGATGTTGATGAATTAAACAGACTTTTGATGGTCAAAGGTTTGATGGAAGAATTTATTCTTCCAGTGTTGGACACCCAGCCACAAACAGAAATTGTCAAGAATGGAACCCCAATTGTGTTTTGGGATCTGAATGAGAAGTTGGAGCACTAGTTGATTCTGGAGCTGTGGCCTTCTACAAAGTGCTACACTTTTGTTGATGGTTGTAAAAGGAACTTTGTGAATAGGAGAAACCTAAAGAACAGAGACGAAATTGGACTTTATTGAGAGCCATATAAACAAAAATTCTGCTTCACTGTCTTCAGTAGGACTCTTTGAGCTCATTTTCAAGTTATGACATGTAGATTAGTACCAAATTAGGATCTTTGATTATTATCGCTTGAGTAGTTGAGTTCATCACTTGTTTAGTTGACGCAACCATTATGCAGATTGAAAAAGAATAAAGATCGAAAAATTTGATTCGAAAGAGTTTGGGTTCTTCTTTATGAAACAGAATTGTTTTATTTTCTATATTTTTATTTTAATTCACTTTTCTAAGATAGAAAAACAAATGCTACTAACATATATGTAAATATGTGCATTCGCCGGTAGAAGTTTGCTGAAATTTGCAAAACTTTGTTTATTAAAGTGTAGTTCGGCCAAGCACAATTTAGCCACCTCTTATCATTTTTTCCACAAAACACCATGACATACAGGTTTGGAAGGCCAAGAACATCTGGCCTAAAATTCTTCAGTGTCGTGGGATCTGGCTTAAAAATTTTCAATGCTGTCGGAGGCAGCACGTACCTGAACACGGCGCACATGCCAATAGCCAGTGATAGTAGTAGTGATAATAATAGTAGTAGATGACACACCTGAACTTAAGAGAAAATCCAATGGGAACTCACTCAAAAATTCTTGCTTGAGCACTATGGTCAGGATAACTATATCAAGTTCTACAAGCTACATAAAAGATTAATGACGATCAAGGAGTACTCAATGGATTTTGGACAACTTATGATGAAATGTGATGTTTGTGAGAAGGAAGAACAGACAATTATTCAATATCTTGAGGATTTGAATCCATAAATCTCAAAAATTGTTCAACTTTAGCAAAATGGAACCCTAAACGACATCATCAAACTTTCTATTTGGATTGAAAGATAACTTCCAAAGAAAATATCATTCCAACCTCTTCTTTCACAAGAATCCACCACTTTCCGTAAAACTTAACGCTCGAAATCACCTACCCTGAACAAAGGCCCTCTTAAGAAACCCAAAGAACCTAATACCAGTCAACAAACCCAAACCAAAACCCCTCAAATTCTTCAAGTGTCAAGGTTTTGGGCACATTGCGTCCAATTGCCAAATCAAACATGTTATAACTCTTATTAGTGAAGAAGTTTGAGAACTTTCTAAAGAAGAAGAAAAGGATAGAGAATTAATGGGTCCCACACTAGTTGATAAGGAGCTTATCCTATTAGATTATAGAGAATCATGGGTTGTAAGGCATGGTCTCTACATGTCTATAGCAAAAGAAGAATTATGACTTCTGCATAACATCTTTCACACTAGATGCACTTCACAAGGGAAAATATCTAACATCATCATTGACAGTGGAAGCTATAAGAATGTTATAATGAGTTATATGGTTGAAAAGTTGAAGCTTCCAACTCACAGGTATCCCCATCCTTACAAATTACAATGGCTTAACAAAGGAAGTGAGGTTAAACTTATAATTCACTTGAAAGTGACAATACCTCAAAGTAGCATAAATCAAAAGTACATGAACCTTCACTAGGCTTATCAGAGATTGACAATGACTTAATTTAGAGACACCCTTGACCACTTGATCATTCGTCCAAGATTCACTACTTGACACACCAATACCCAACAGCACCCCTGCTTACCCCATTGCTTATATGGGTGTCCCACCTATATATTCCTAGCAATTGTCCTGTCATGCGCTGACATTGAGTGAGCCTACCTAGCATTCTCTAAAAATGCAATACAATAAAACATTCCCCAAACTGCATCATTTTGGGTGATGCAGCCTTATATTGTACTATCCCATGTCAATAGCATTCATATTTACCACCAACTATGTAGCCATATTCACACTTAGATCATTTTACCCTTGGTTACGCCTCTATATAAAGACATTAGGTATACCTTAACCTTAAGCTAAATTAATTCTCTTGAGCACTTTACCTATATTCTCTGATCCATCCACTAAGTTAACTGTTGGAGCTTCCTCCTTTAGTCACCATCGCCGTCACCCAATGTTTTCTTCTCCCTAGGCTAATAGCTCATCAATGGCATCATTTATGAGCTCTTTTTTCACCATTGACTAAAGAGTTTGAACCAAAAGACACCATTGATAGATGTCACTCAAAGGTCATTATTTGATCATTAAACATCAAAAGTTAAAATTCATGGCTGATAAAGAATTTCATTGTCTAAACGATTACTAAATATTATAGTTAATCTATAGGTTTTTGAATCCTTAATATCCATCCAATGCTTATTTGTGAATGTTCTATTTTCAACCCTTTATTTAATTGCTTCTATTTCTATCCTTGGTAGTTGATGCTAATTTCTAATGGACCAATATATAACAGGGCAATAGGCATTTGTATGTTAAAAACAACATATCTATATTTATTGGTTAGTTAGGTTTTGTTTAGATTTTATTGGAGCTAAAATTAATCAAATCAAAATTGTACTTGGTCAAGGTTTTGATGATTTTGTGAATTTATCTTTGTTGATTGATATATGATTAGTACTTTTTGCATTATAATGTCTTTAGATTATCTCCTTACCAAAATTTAATTCCAATTGCATAGTCTTTTGTATTAGACCAATCAGATATAACATTCCATCTTCTTCCTTGTACAACATCATATTTTGCCAATTTAACACATTGAAGATGATCTATTCAATGAATAACTTATCTCTTCCAAAATTAAATAGTGATAGTGTGTCTATTTGATATAAAAACTACTAAAAAAATGTAGCTTCCAAGCCATTCCTTGGTGTAGTAAAATTACTTAGTTTTCTTTTTTTTTGTTGATATTTAATAGTTAGAATAGAACAGTGTCCAAGGAAATATTCCAATGTAATTTTATTACATATTTTTGGTAGCTTGATGAAAGTTTTCTGATAATTTATTTGACTCAATTTATGATTTGCTTGATATTTTGAATCTCTCAACACAAACCAGACACTCCTAGTCCTTGTCATCAATGTTTCTGAAATATTGATCCACTATTTCTTGGTTAATTAGCTCTAGCTATGAAAGCTTTGCTGGGTTTTAAAAGAGCATGCACAATAGAAAAATTAAAACAAATCCTCCAAAAGCTACCAAGGATCCATGCAAAGAAACTCATAAATTAGTAGTAAGTGTCATACCTTTGTAGCATGACAAAAGATCTTGTTGTAGAAATGTCATAATCATAGCCACCTTCGTCACCATGTGAATAAATTCAATCGTACCTCTGTGATTCTAAGTTATGAATGGAACCACAATATGAATTATAAACACAATTCAACAGAGTTGTGTCTTTACAATATCCACATGAACTAACCAAAAACTTTGATCTGTGAATGAATAAGATAGAGCAATTCAACTCTCACGAAGTGCCAGCACTTGGATCTATTTTAGTTCTACCTCTCCTATATTCCTTTTAGCTATGCACTAAATTATCTAGTTAAGATTTCATAAGATTATATTTATAGGTAATCTCTAACCAAAACTCCTTAAGAGAGTTGAATACATTGGACTTGGATTATTTGCTAGGATTAATGAATGGTTTCAGTTAATAATCAGTCCATATGTAGTATGATAGTTGAATATATTAGCCCTGGATTATTGTCTAGGTCCAATGATTAGTTCTAGTCAATAATTAGTCCAATGTATCATGATAGTTGAATACATTGGCCTTGAATTATCAGCTAGGTCCTATGAATGGTTCTAGTCAATAATCAATCCAATGTATCATAATAGTTGAATATATAGACCCAAAATTATTGGCTAGGTCCAATAATGGTTCTAATCAATAATCAGCCTAATGTATTACAACTTTAGTAAAAGACAAATCATATTGGCCCTATCCTAATTAGAAGCTCTAGTCTAACTAAGAGTTACAATAATATTATGATAACTCCAAATTTTGACCTACTCTTTGTGTGTGACCCTATAGTTTCCCATCACGTTAGCAATGATCCTAAAATCATATTTTAGAATCACAAATAGTGAATTGCATCTAACAATACATAACTACTACCCAAATGATGAAAATGTTAGTAATTCGATATAACCTTTCCATGAACAATGTTTCCATGCAATCTAGTCCATTTGTCCTTGATATCTAGACCAACCTTGAGGTATGGAATATGCCCACTTTATAGTTCAATCTATGTGCTTCTTGATCCCTGATTTGACTAATTCAAAACAAATGAGATCAATACAGTCATGCATTTTGTAGTCATACTCAATTAAGTGGCCCACAAATATCACTCCTCTCGTGAAGGAGGAACAAAATCCCATCTAAGTCACTCACATCCCTCCACATGATTGGTAGTATATCCAATAACCAACTTTGTAGTTGACCCTATTACATATGATGCTAGATAGTATCAAAGTATATAACTTCTCATGTAAGGAACCATGATAATCTCATTTCAAAGGACCTTATACACCATTATCAATATGAGAATTACTTATAACACTCATATGATGATCCATGTAGCATTTTCATGATGATCTGTCCAGCACACTTGTTCTCTAACAAGTACCCACGTGTTGGCTTGATATCTTATATCCATGACCAGTATGATTCAGTCATCAGCCAACATACATGCTAACCTTCATGTATCATTGTTATCCTAATTCACAATAATACTTGACTAAGGACATTTAAGAATAATGTTTATAAAAACAACTATCCTAAGGACAAATATTATGTTCATTTATATTACGCAGATATAGAAAAAAATAAACATAATTATTTGAAATGCCTCATATATATATATATAAAATAAAACATAATACAATGTATGCTTATGTAATCATCTTATGATTGACTCTTAAGGCATACACCAACAAGCTTCCACTATTTAAAGAGAGAATAACAAAAAAAAAAAAAAGAGGAAGTTTGGCAATTCTAATTATAAGTTATAAGAACAACAACAACAATAACAATAATACAACTCGAAATTAACCTATTTCCCACTACTAATACCATGGAAATTATTTAATTACCATAGGAAAACAATTTTCCTATGGAATTGCATGTGGTTTATGAAATGTGGGAAAATAACTACAAGAAAATGGGATGTGGATAAATTTTTCCACAACACTTGTGATTTTTCTTTTTTTTCTTTTCACATTTTCCCACGATATTAGCCATGGGAATGTGTAAAACAATTTCCCATGGTAATTGTGCCATAAAAGTTATTTTATTGCTTTCCCATAACTAGTACCATGAGAAAGTGGAGATGGATTTTTTTATTATTGAAAATTAAGGACATAAATAAAAATAATGAAATTCATTAAAAAGAAGCTAATATTGTTGAAATAAATGAAATTTAGTTTTATTAATATTATTAAAATATTCTCCAACTTATTTATAAAATGAAAAAAAAATAAAATCAAGGATCACCCAGATTGTGATGATCCTACCTACCCTGCTCATCATCCTCATTGGCGTCACACTCCTTGAAAATGATGGTACTTCACAAGTTAAGGGCATCAAAGGTGTTCTTGATCTGTTGCTCGCTTCACTGTCACTTCCCTCAGAGGTGCACAATCTTGCAACCATGGCTCGACAATGATTCCTTAAAGACTGCTTCATTGTGTGCAATCTCCTTATTTAGGACTGTAACTTGATGCTCTATCTCCTCTTTGTTTATGGCTTCAGAAGAGGAGGAAAGACTGCATTTGAAGTGCTTTGTGCCAACGGAGGGAGCCTTAGTGTTAAGGCCATAGGTTCTTCTCTAATTTGACCCACCTATCACTTAAATCCAAACCGCCTCCTCTACCTTGGTAGTGAGTTGTAAGGCATTAGAGGTGCTAGCTATAGCAAGCTAGGTGGATAGAATCTCTATAGCATTTTGAGTGGCTACAATTTGCAAAAGATAAAATTAAAATGTTAAATGTGTCAAAGTAATTTGTTAACTTAAAAGTATACAAATGAATTCACAAACAGTACTTACATAGGTCTTCTCTAATCACTCGTCCACTCACATGTGGTCCTTCTTAATGTTAGTTGTGCTTGAAGATCTCCAAGATGGTGGGCTACCTCCCCAATGACATTTCCTATATTTTAAAGCATTAGTGTGAGTATCCATTAATCAATTTAAATTGAAAGTTAACTTAAATGTGTAATAGATACCTTCCAGTCTCTTCTTGTGCTCGATAATAAGGATGGAATCTCTAGTGAAGGCCCGATTCTTCTTGTTCCCCTTAGAGACACTTTTGTAGTCCTGACCTTCCCTAGTCTCCAATAGCCTCCCTTAAGATTCCTCAGTGATTCACTGAGACTTTTGACCCTTTTCTTGGACCTTCTGCAATGTGTCCTACTACTACTTAGCAACATTTGAGACAAAGTTCCTCTTGATAGAGGCTTCATGATAGGGGTTCCACCTATACCAATCCTATAAAATAATTGAAGTTAGTATTGTCCATAATATTCAGATAAAAACCTATTGTGTAAATAAAAAAATATATGATTTTTACCTTGAATATCTTCCACCACAAACCCCTCATGTTGGGATCTACCTCCTTCTAGCTTAGTCATGCACCATAAAATTTACTCTCAATTATGGAGCGCATAGCCCACACAGTGGAAGTATGATTAGTGAACCTATTGACACATAAAACAAAGTGCACAATTAATTATAAATAACAAAATATAATAAGTGAAAGAAACTTAATTATAATCATAGATGCTCATGTGCAACCGTTTGGCTCAATCCACAACCTAATGTCATCTTTCATGACTAGCAATGGAAAAGCTTGCTATTGGGAGTGTACAGCAACCTAAACGGTCGACTGCTAAAGGTAAAATCTAGGGGTATGCATGAAGGTGGAAGGGCAAGTAATGTGCTAGGTGTGTAGGGCTAGGTGGAGACAAAGTGATGAATGTGTTAGTTGAGTGTGGAAGAGAGGTGTGGCAAGGTAATAAAGAAATGGTGTGGGGTTAGGGAAGGTGTGGTGGTATCATGGGCGGGGTCAGCACAACCCCCATGATTGTGATCTCTGACGGCCCTATTGCTTCCCCTGCCTATAGAATGACCATATCCTGACATCTATAAAAGAAAATAAAAACCAAGTTCAAGTCCTATACATCAGATTTTTCCTTACACTTACTTAAATCTAATTTCTAGTCTTATTTTTTTCTTCCTTGACTTAGAAGAAAACTAATTTCAAGTGCACTTATGGTACAAGAAAATAGCTTTGAAATTGGATAAATAATACCACGTCACGAAATGTTAGATCAAAGTAATATTTATGTAAATTTAACTACTCTATATGAATTAGGGAATAAGAAGTCATATGATGATGAAGTCAAAACTTTTTCATTCGAGTTCAAGGTAAGATTTTAAGGTTCTCACAAATATGGCATCTTCAAATGATGAAAGTGAAGACCAAACCACAATTCACAATTGGAGCTAGACTCAACCACTTCAATTAAAGATGCCACATAACTTTTCACGTCAAAACCCAATCCCAAACCTGAATAGAGAAAATTTCAAGTTCCACATCAAATGACTTCTTAGTCCCCAACTAATATAGAGAAGTTAATTTTACTTAAATATTACTTCCTTCTAATATTTCCTAACATACTATCATTTATCTAACTTTGAAACTATTTTATTGTACCATCAGTGCACTTGAAATTAGCTTTCTTACATGTCTTATTCCCTAATATATCTAAATTTATTTTCTCCTAAGTTTCCTTAATAGATTTTTTTCTCTTAGGTATGAAAAACCCTAAATTTATTTTCTCCTAATTTCCCATAATAGGGTTTTTTTTTTTCTTTTCATACCTAAGAAAGTTTTCTACTAGTTTCCCTGTAATAGCTTTTTTTTTTCTTAGGTATGAAAATACTTAAGATTTATTTTCTCCTAATTTTTCGTAATAGGTTTTTTCCTTATTCTATACAACCTTAAATTTATTTATTTTTTCTAATTTCCTTAATAGATTTTTTTATTCTTATTCTAAATATATATATTTATAATTATTTTCTTCTAATCCCCAAACTCAATTTTGCTAATATTTCCATATTCAAATATTGACAAACATACAATAATCAAATTTTTACCAATATTCACATATTCACCAATTCACTAACATTCACATATTCACATTCCCACAAATATGCAATATTCAATCCCTAAAATCAACTTCATCAATATTTGCATATTCATCAATATTCACATATTCATACAAATATACAATATTCAAACCCTAAAATCACACATTCATCAATATTCACATATTCACATTCCCATAAATATACAATATTCAACCCCTAAAATCAATTCCACTAGCATATCAAGTTTTCAGGAAAAATTGAAAACTAATTGGCTTATAGGGCCTATCTTGAATTTAGAGCAAGAACAACATAAAAAATGACTTGAATGAGCTTCAATAGTAACAAAAATGGCTAGAAAACAGCAGAGCTCAGTATAGCAAATGGCAGAGGAAAGAAAAGGAAGAAGAAAATATGGATTCTGGCACCAAGGGGTGCTAATATAATCAGCTTTTTCATGATATTTTCCACAGTAAACGTCATGGGAATGTTAGTAAGATCATGTGTTCCATGCATTCTTATGGCATTTATCTATTATTGCACAAGTTGTTGCTTGCCCATGGTATGTTGTCATAGGAAAGTTCAAATTTTGAATTTCCCATGGGCATAGGCATTAGGAAAGCAAACAAAATATGTTTCCAAGAAGAATAGACTATAGGAAATAGGGGTGCTCAGTGGTCAAATTAGACTAATTAATGAGCCAATTTCCAAATAACCAACCTTAATTAGAGGCTTGCAAAATAGACGCAAAACTAACTGACCCCCACTTTGTAACCAACCTCTATCGACCAACTTGGTTTTAGTCGATTTCAAGCAGATCTAAACAATTTCTCTACTTGAAATCTTTTTGTTTCCAACAAACAAATTGAAGACTGAACCAAGTTTGGATTTTGGAAAGGCTGTAATAGACCAATAGTACATATTAGAGTTGGAAGTAAAAGAACTACTTTGTAGCATCAAATTCTTGAAAGACTACCATTAGTTTCAATTTTGGAACGCTACCTAATAGCTTGAGTGAACAAAAGTCAACTCAACAAGTGAAAGAAGAAGAGCAAGTAGAAGAAAAAACACCTCAACTTAGAAAAGATTCAAAAAATGAAAACTTGAAAGGGACCAAGGAAGATTACCACACAGTCACACCTTTAGATCCATCACCCTCCCTTTCTCCCTATTCTTGCCTACTCCTCCATCTCTACGTAGCTACAAACCTCTTTTACTACTACTTCATTCTTCACCAGACTCGTTGATTCCTAATGGTCTCTTCTTCAGTTGCAATCTTTTTTGTTTCAAATGGGATGATTTGGGTTTTGGGTTAGGGAATAAATTGATTCAATTAAAGACTATATCAAGTGAAAAATGGGAATTAGGATTGTAAAGTAAAACAATATAGTTTCACTTTTCAATCCCAAGGTTCAGTTGCTTTTGGTTAGTACCGATTAAGGCTCTAAACCTACTTTTAATTGTGACCTAAAACTTTCACAAAAAAACTTATTTGTTTTAAATTGTAGGCCCATACAAATAGCCTTTAATTGACCAACTTCATGTTCAATCGGTCATTTAGGAGTGTTTTGCACATTCTTGAACACCTTGAGTGGGAAAGCTAAGAAACTATGATAATCCAATGGCCTCACTTTGTCCACAATTCTTCCCCTGATTTCCTATGGCCTTGAAACCATGGAAAATTAAGTGTATTCTTGTAGTATAATAATAATAATAATAATAATAATAATAATAATAATAAGAAGAAGAAGAAGAAGAAGAAGAAGAAGAAGAAGAAGAAATTAAAGATTTCAATGAAGGTCAATTTGCATGGCTTTGGTTAATTTCTAACAGGGACTTCATGAACACTCAAGGAGTACCTTGCTTGCTTTAATGCCCTAGCACAAAATAAAGGATCTAAATGAAGGTGTAGCAGTGCACTAAATTAGCTTAGGCCTTCGTTATGGTCGCCTCTCCCTTTCACTAGGCAAATGGCTTGCCATTTCTCTCTCAGAATTCTTGGCTCGATCGAAAAAGTACATTAATGTCAAAGAAGTTGAGCTTGCTTGGTAGAAAATTGAATGCACACAATCTGATGGTCCACCTTCCAGGGACAAAGTTCCTAAGAGGGATAGGATACCCCTTGGGGAAAATTCAACAATTATGAGCTACTAAATATGGCGATAAGCCACATTGTGTAAAATGTTAAAGTTGTTGAACTAATAAAATTTCCTCTACAAAAGTGACAAAGTTTCCCCCAACCAATAACTCAAAATTTCAAAAGTTCTATAGGGATTATGGGCTTCACACAAATGAGTGTGTTACGTTGAAAGATTAGATAGAGGCACTTATAAGGGGGATATCTTTTGAAGTACAAGAAGTTCTGAATAGAGGGTGGAGCCAAAGAAAAAAAAGAATAGGATTGCTCCTTGTGACTCAGTCCATCAAAAAATAAGTAGGTTGAGGTTACCTCCCCTATCTTGGGAATAGCTAAAACCATTTCTTAAGGTTTTGCCTCCAAAAACACCATAAAGAGACACCTTATGATAGTGATGGCTATAGAAAAGAAGAAAAAGAGAGAGTAATATGAACTAATCTACTTTATAGAGAAGGAATTAGAGGACATTGACCAAGATCACAATGATCCAATAGTTATTTCAGCATTGTTGCATAATTTCATCATCAAAAGAATACTTGTTAACCAGGAAAGTTCTATGGATGTTTTGTACTTACATTTTGCTAACTCCTTAAATATCCTCGAAAGCATGTATAAGCCTAAAACATATGTATTAATTAGTTTCACAAGAGGGTAGGTTCTAGTGGAGGGGATAGTGACTTTAAGGTTAACTTTGGAAACCCGACCATTGACCTAAAACTTGGATATCATCTTCCTTATCATGACCACCCCTAATAGTGTCTCTAATACTATTCTAGGAAGGCCGTGTTTGAATTAGGCTGGTGCCATTATCTCCACCCTTCATTTATTGATGAAATTCCTAATAGTTAGAGGAATTAGGGAAGTGTAGGCTGATCAACAAGTCATCTAGAGATGTTACATGGTGAGCTTGGCTAAGAGTCAAGAAAGTACTAACAAAATGAAATCGGTGATCATCAATAAAAAGGATAACAAATGTCAAATGGTGGATTCAATGTTGGTTGATGTTTAACATGATAATCTAGGTCAGCCAGAGTTAGGTTCAAATATGAAGTAAGTGTAGATTTTTCGGGATGACAATAAGAGAGTAGTAAAAATTAAGGTTAAGCTAGAGAAAGTAGACTAGGACCAATTAGTGAAGCTTCTGAAAAATTATATCAAAGTGTTTTCCTGGACGCCCACTGACATGTTGGGGATTGACCTAAAGAGTAGCTTGCCATAACTTGTCATTCGACCCAAGCATAAAGCTCATGCAACAAAAGAAAAGAAACCACGACCTTAAACAACAAAGGGTAATAAGGGAAGAAATGGAGAAACAATTGAATGCGGGATTCATCAAGAAAGTCCCACACACCACATGACTAGCAAATATGGTCTTAGTAAGAAAAGCCACAGAAGGATGGAGGATGTGTGTGGACTTCACAAATCTCAACAAAGCGTGCCCTAAAGACCCATATCCACTCCCAAATATCAATCAACTGGTGGATAGTACATTACAAAAAAACTTGTATTTAGCGGCAGTTTAGAAAATCGCCACAACAAATAAAAAAGGCAAAAACAGTCAATTTTTAACGATGATTCTTGTAAACCGCTGTTAATGATTTGTATTTAGCGACGGTTATTTAGTGGTGATTTCAATAACCGCCGCTAACAACATGAGCAACATAATGATCCGTGATTCGATTCTTATGAATAACAAATACACTAAAAGAAAAGATGTATTTAATGGTGGTTTAGCTGGAACCGCCACTAAGTGTTGTTTTTATGTCCTCTGTGAGCTCCTTGTTTGCAGAACAAATCCTTTTATCATTTGCCAAAGATAAATCCCTCCGTTGCTGCAATCGATCTTTCTCGGTGTGCCAGATCCTTTGGTATGTGCTTCGCTTCTCTTTTTTTCCAGTGATTTTCATCAGCTGCATTTCCAGCTATAATTGCAAAGAAATGGAATTTGTGCCCTAAGGAGAGTGGCGTAGATATAGGGAAGAGAGAGTTCTTCAGTTGAAATTTATTTTTCCGATTTTTGATTTCTGAACTTCTTTTTGAATATCTTGTTGGTTTTTTTTGCTTTGAGTGGTCTGTCTCTCTGTAAACGAATTAAGCTATGTCTAATCTAAGCTATGCCTTTGTTTTTGTTTTTTTTCTTTTAAATATATGTCTCTCTGCTATAAAAGATCTGCACTCTCTCTTATTTTTACTGATTCTTTTTTTCATCTCATTCATATACAGAAAAAACATTATTTTTTATCTAAAAAAAATTATTGAGTCAACATATTTTTGCTCATATGAAAACAAAAGCAAAAGAAAATGAGTA
>JANHAO010004028.1:0-25032 GCA_026873985.1 Saraca asoca
TGGCTTCATTTGATTTAGATGTTAATATGATTATTGCTTAATAATCACTTGTAGAAAGAGGATGGTAGAAACTAAACAATGCATTAAGCTTTTGATAGATTGTTTGCTGGTTGAGTTCTACAGAGAACTCATTAATCATTTCAAGGTTTCTTGTTATGATTTAAGGCTAGAAATATGATTAACAATTGAATAAATATTTAGTGATCAAGGATATATTAGTCTCAAGTTCAATTGATTCCCTTGGGCTGGTTGTTTGCTTACCATTGTTTACATTTCTGCATTGTTATTTGCTGCTAGAATAGTTACTGCCAAACCCCTCTCATTTTTATCTCTTAATCTGATTGCTATTAATTAGAATGATCCAAGGGCTCAATCCGATGTTGCCATATACTACAAGTAGTAAGGTAGTTCGGTTATAAATTTCTAATTTTGATTGGATATGGCAACCATTCAGTTAGTTATTTGGACTTACAAATTGGGTTATGATTATGATTAGCAAATATAAAGAAATGAACTGAAACATAGAGATTGTAATATTAATTTCTTTGGTGAAAATATTTATTTATCTTTTTTTTGTGTAAGTGTGTTAATTTAAGAGGTTTATGAATTTTGTTTTGTTTAACTCATATATAATATTTGTGCAAATTACATTTACCTCTTTTGAAATTTGGTTTAATGGCATTCACCACTCCTCATTTTTTATATACATTTATCTCCGTCGGGCTTAACTTTCATTAACTTCCATTAGTTTTTCTCTTTAAGTTTTTTTTTTCCTTTTTTCTTAATTTTCTATAGAATTTTCTATTAAGGTAGCATATTAAAAACTTACTTTTATTAGACCAGATACTTAATGTGTATTAAGTGAACACATATTTTAATAAAAGAAAATCTAAAATATATGTTAATTATTGTACCTAATTTATGTAAACTAAATACTCTTTTTATATTTATTATGTGATTTAAATACACACATTTATAGTCAAAATTTTCTCAACCTTCTTTTTTAATTATATTTTAGAACTTATGATAATGTATTTAAGTCTCTATTTTTATTACACTAAACATTTAATGTATATTAAGTTAACACCACTTTTAATGTATATTATGTATTACTATAAGAGAAATTGTATGTAAGTTACAATATCTACAAAATATGAGATTATGTTTACTTTTAAAAGTTTTATATCTTAAAAAAAATTAGAATATTATAAGATATTATGAAATCTATTATATCAAGAAGTATTTATGCAAAAATAATTTTAGCTTTTAAGAGATTGTGTTTAAGATAATATCATAATATAGATTTCTTTTGAGAGTTATATTACAACTAATTAGCATGCTCAATGATGTCCCATATTCATAAAATATGGGCTAAATTGTCATTTAATGTCTAGGCCTAATTTGTTTGAGTTAGAATCGAGAAATTATTAATGAATGCATAGGTATTATACTAGTTATTTGTAGTATGATATCCATAAATAACTGTAGTAATAATGAGTGATTAATTTTTCATTAAATTTAATTTTTGACATATAATATTTGAATAATTTGATATGATCAATGATGTGTATATAACATTCTTCCTCTAAAAATAGTAATATGAAAATGCTTCAAACAATAAAGCTTGTGATTTTATATCAAACAGTGTTAAGCCATTGGGAGTAAGCCAATGATAAGATATTTGGATATTTTGGAAGAAGTTTTAGATTCAAATACGCGTTATTATTGTATTTTGGGAAGTTTGACCTAAATTCTAATTGTTATCAATTAATGTTAGCTTCCTATTATGAATTATCTTCCAATTCAAGTTAGGTTTTTTATTGTTAAAGTATGATTGTGATGTTAATCAAATATTTGGGCTATAAATATTTGTATTGGTCAAGGGTTTGAGACACAAGAGAAATTTGATATGAGTGCTTATACAGGTCATGTGAGAACCCCATAGAGGTTTGGGAGAAATGTAGGGATAGAGGTTAGAAAATTATAGAATTATGATTGAGAACCTTTAGACTCATGATCTTGTAATCTTAATTTATAGTGGATTTGTTATTCATGGTTTTCCCTTAAGAGTTTGGGGAGATTTTCCATATTAAATTATTTATGTGTTATTGCACTACTCTTATTATTTTAACTACTTGATGTTAGTTTGTTTGGAGTGAGGATATTTTTCCTAACAAGTGATATTAGAGCGAGATTCGATCCCATGTGAAGAGTGATAATTTGAGATGGTAAGAGCCCAGTTCGATGTCACATGAGAATTAAGCATGATGAGTAGTGTAGTTGCAAAGCTAGTTCAATTATGCTTGATGATATCTTGTATTGAAGATTGAGTAGCTTATGCTTGTGGCAACTTGTACCTGTGAAAGCATAAGCATTTTACTTTTTTGTAAACCTTTATATTTTGAAAATATGAAACAATACTAAAAATATAATTGTGCACATTTAATTTAAAAATGTATGATATGTAACTTTTAATAAAATCATTTTGACAAATCTTTTCTTCAAATTTTTAGAAATAAATAAAATCTTTTCATAAATCATAAAACATAAACTTTTGGACCTTTGTTTGGTTGAGAAAACACAATCACTAAAGAAAATAACCAAGAAGACCATGTACTTAATAACATACACATTTAATAAGAGGGGTATACTCTAATTGAGACAATCATCAAGAAATCCAATAATCTAAAAATGTTAATGGAATAGGATGAGTACAATTCAAGTGTTTCGTGAGTAGAAATTTCCAAGCTAACTTTGGGTTGAAAATATTTTGGCCATACATTCATATATACATCATGTAACATAAAATGTTATATACATATAATCATTCACATGCAACATTATATCTTATTATCTTTGACTTATTTAACTTAATCTTTTCTCTATGTAGTCATTCTTAATCTTGGAAACTTTTTTTTCTCTTGCCATGTCTAATTCATGCAATCACAACAAATTATCTTACAGTTTAAGACATAACCAATCTGAACGGTAGAACCACAAGGTCAACCAAATATGAGGTGACTGCTATAGCAGTCAATGATGGGATCCACAGATTAACCTATAAGCATGCATGTATTATGGTAAAAATGGCTTAATGGTCTTGTGAGATACATAAATCAACATTCTTTCAAACATTGATTCTATGTGAGTTGAGGGAGAGAAGTGATGAAGTTGTATACCCTTACTGACATATCATATGGTTGTATGCCTCCAATAATATATCGCGTGCTTGTATGCTTTCAATGACATACTAAATATTTGTATGCCCCTAACAATATCATATTGTGTCCTCTTACACCACACCTGTATCATGTGTTACCAACCAATATGGTTTCACAGTGAAGGGAAAATATAAGTTCATCTCCCTAATACACATAGGTCTTCCTCTTCCTGTTTTGTATCAGTTCATATATGTGATCATGTTCTTATCTTTCTTTTCTATTTCAAGAATTTTCCTAAGGAAATCATAATGTCTATTCATGCTAGTTCAACTAGTTTGTCTATTCTATTTTCCCTATTGGAAATCATATATCCTAACTTAATGCTTTATGCATGAGCGAATTTATAAAAATTTATGACAGAAACAATTTGTGCATAATTTGAACTCCTAAATAAAATTCATGTATCAAAATACATTATTACATTTATGATCAATATAATATAATGGAGGATTATAAAATTTATGAGAGGTAAAAGATTTACTAAATTAATGGAATTTTGTGGAAATTATATTTTCAAGGAAAACTTAAATTATAAAAGATATAAATCTTATGCACTTTAATGTAAATAGTTAAAATTAATAATGGTCATAAGTGATCATGAAAATCTTGCAATTATGAAAAACATGAAAACCTAAAATCATGAAAATATGAAAAGTCAGACTTCCAGGAATATCTAACTAGTACATATGCTAAGCTATGGGCTAAGCCCTTCCATACATACATTCAATGAATCGAATACCACACATAATTCAGTCATCACATATATCCTAATTTCTATCTTAAGCTATATCCCTATTCATTCTCATTTGGTCATTCATAATTCCTATTATATCATATAACATATTCATATCTAGGCTTTGTTTTGGATCTTTTCATAATCACAACATGTTTGAATTCATTTTATCATTTTTTTTCATAATTTCTATCCTTTTAATTTTTACATAGGTCATTTCATTTACATTAGGTCCAATTTCTCACTTCCTATGGCATTAGAAAACATTTAGGCTAAAATTTGAAAATAATACTTTGTATAATGAAAGGAAGCCAAAAGGGAAGAAACTCTCACTCACCTGGTAGAGAGGATCTTCTTCCACATTCTTAATCCCCATTTCATAGCCTTAGGGCCTAAATGGCAACTAATGTAAAATCTCACAACTCGTATGAAATTTACCAAATAAAACCTAAGAATTAACAAAAATGAGATAAACTGAGCACATGTAGGCTTTTGGTTTGATCAATTTATCTTAAATTTTTTGGATTAGACTAGGGATGTGCTAGAACCTTCTCTTGGTAGTGTTTTACCTCTTAGGGGACCTTCTAACTGCACTAGGATTATAATTCCTCAAATCCTATGCACTATATTTTTGTGTTGGTGTCCAATTTAAAGAGCCCAGTTGATCAATATTAGTAAACTAGTTAATTAGTCAACCCACCCTCAAAGGTCGATCCATCAGCCTTCAGGCTGACCCATTGAACCCATAATTGAGACCAGTTAGATTAACCTTAGGAGGTGTTACACATGTATGTAAGCCTAAGGTCAAGAAAGGTAAGAGTAATTTGCCCCTATTTGAAAGAAATTTTAAGAATATTGATAGCAGTTTGGCAAGGGAGGCTAACTCCCAACAATTTCAAATTTGACTTCTTTGAAGTGTAAAATTGCACTTTAGAAATTAAAGTGTGACATTGTAGTTATTAATGAAAAAAATCAAAGTTTTAGAGTTTGATAAATAATAAGTAGTTAAAAAAAATTTCAATTTATAACTACTCAATATCTGATTTTCTCATCAACAATTACAATGTTATATTTTATCCTCTAAAATATATTTTATGTTTTAGATAAGGCAAATGCAACAAGTTCATCAGAGATATTATGGTAGGAAAAAAAAAGCAAAAATATTTTTTCTACTTCCCTATCGATTCATCTTACAATGCTTAAGGAACTTAGAAATTTTGAACTCCACAATAATATAAGAGGGAATGATTGGAGACATAAATGATGGAATGTGAGATTATCATAGACAAATAGGCTATGTATCAAATCTTTTAAAGAAAAATTTAAAAACTGATCAAATCTTTAAATGGTCAATAAGATAAACAACTATGCTAATCTTGAATAAAACATAATTAAGGGAAAAGACATAATTTGTTGACCGATCACTCCTTCCTTATGGTGGAACAAAGGGAGCATTTAGTTCACAGAATTATACATTCTTGAGAATCTTAACATTTCCTGGAATGTGATTTCCAAGAATGTCACATTATCATATTTGGTTCAATTAAAAAGATTCTTAGAAATGTTACAATATTGGGTTTTAATTGATTAATCTGTATATTTGTAAAAATATCATTAAATTACAAAAAAATATATCCTCATAAGAAAGTTAGCTGTTAACATCAAAAAGTTGATTAGTCAACACAATAGGCAGTGGAGGACATTAGTCCATGGTGATAGATGGTGATAGGCAGTGGTCATTTGTGATAGATGTAGAGGGCAGTGGTGAATGATAGTAGGTGCTAGTAGGCAGAGATTAACAATAATAGATAATTGTAAGCAGTGTTCAATGGTGGTGGCTGGTGGTTAGTGGTGGTGGATAGTGATAGGTGATGGTCAATGATGATAAGTGGCGGTGGATTGAAGTAGTAATAGTGGTAAAGCATTAATGAAAAGGTAGGCAAAATATTTTTTTTATATGACTAAAATATTCCCATGTCATAAGAATGTAAAATACTTATCTTCTTATAGAAATATTTTGTGGAATACTTGGCTAAAAACATCCTTGTGAATGCTACATTATTGGATAATTTTTTTAATTTTAAATCAAATATGAGAATTTACCATTCCCTCAAAACATTTTTAAAAATGTGAGAAAGATTCCATACATGAACCAAACGCCACTATAATTTTCCTTAAAGAACATTATACCTTTCATTAGATTCCATTTATTGCATAGAAATATATACATATACATATGAGAAATGCTTATGTACCTATTCATAATTTTTGTGAAAACTCACAACTCTCTCACTAGAAGATGTAACTTGTGGTTTGCTCAATTAGGAAATTATCCACCTGAATCCAAAAATTGACAAATCAAGCATGTGAAAAGCACATGCTACATTCTTTCTCATTTTTTCTTTCTTTTCTCTCACCATTGGTGCAAAACAGGACCTACCATCATTTTCAGTATTAATATATGTATTTTATATATGAATCTTAAGCTCAAACTTTGCTAATTGTGTGATCCTAACATCTAAGGCTCCATTTGAATAATCTAGTTAAAACAATTTTCATCTACTAAGGATTAAAGATTTTATAGTATATGTGCTTGTTTAATTTTGGATTATTTAAGAGGTATGAAAGTTGCATAGAAGTTACAAAGTGTAGAATAAGTGTGATTTCTGTAGGAGTTATGCATCCCAAACTTGTCATGAAATGATTTGTCAATATGATTAATTAGGGCTGAGGTCCTCGATATTTACGGATTGATTATAGCTATTAGGCTAAGTCTTACTATCTATTTGATGGTAATGCCTACTTGCCCTCTAATCTTGCTGGTCTCTCTAAAGCTGGAAAAGGATATGAGTATATATTATAGGCGAAACTAGACTAATAAGATAAGAATAAAATCTTCAACTTTATCTCAATAAATCAGCATTATCTTCATTAAGCTTTTTCTGCTGCATTAAAAAAATAAAAACTTAAGGCTTATCTCAATGAATCAACCTTATCTTCATTGAGTTTTATCTAATGTATTTCTAAAATAAAGACTTAAGGCTTATCTCAAACTCTAGCTTCTCTTATTATAGTTAAGGCTTTAGTTTCCACAATTTAAGGCTTGAGCCTTTATCATTTTGTTTCAAAATCTAATTTAGATAATTTTCAACAGCTTCCCTTAAATTTAATTTTGAAATAACATCAAGTTTCATCTTCAGTTTCTCGAATGTATCTACCTTCAGTAGTTTTGTTAAAATGTTTGTAACTTAATCTACATACTGATGAAATTCTAGTTTAATTTCACCATCATGAATATAATAATACTTGATGCCAATAAGCTTGCTTTTCCCATGGAAAATTGGATTTTTGGCCAATGCAATAGCTAACTTATTATCACACATAAATTTCGTAAGACCTACCTATTTATATATTAATTCACTAAGCATCTTACAAAGCCAAACTACTTGACATACTAGAAAAGCTACGACCATATACTCTGTTTCCATTGTGGAAAGCAAAACAACATGTTGTTTCTTCGAGGACGATGAAAAAAGACCCTTGTCCAAGAAAAAAAAGCATACCTAGAAGTGTTTTTTCAAGTTTCCATGTCACCTACCAATCACTCTGTGTATCCTACAAAATGAAAATTGTTAGAGTAGAAGTAAAAAAAATCTCATTATTACAGGTACCACTTACGTACCATCATTTTTTTTTGTTGCTTGCAAATGTGATTGGTGAGATTTTTTCATGAATCGACTAATGATCCTCACACCATAGGTGATATCTGTTCTGGTGTAAGTTAGATATCTTAGATTGCTAACTAGGCTTTTAAAATATGTGGGATTTATTAGTTCTCCACTTTCTCCCTTCTTCAACTCTAACTTTTGTGTAAATGGTGTTTGGATAGGCTTGAGCGACTCCATTTTTAGACACTTCAAAATATTGTTGGCATATTTTTGTTAGGAAATAAAAATGCCATCATCAGTCGTTGCACTTCAATGCCCAAAAAATAGGACATCAATGTTATGTCTGTCATCTTAAACTAGCTAGTCATTGCCTCCCTATATTCATCAAACATCTCTTTGCAATTTCTTGTAAATATCAAGTCTTCAACATAAATATAAACAATAATGAGATCACCATTAGGTTTTGACTTGATATATAGGGTATGCTCATAAGGACATTTTTGTAAATCTTATTGCAGTAAGTATGCATCAATCTAGCTATACCAAGAACGAGGTGCTTGTTTCAACCCATACAATGCCTTCTTCAATTTGTAAACTTATTTCTCATATCCTTTCTTTATGTAACTAGGTGGTTGCTCAGCATAGACTTCCTTAACAAGGAAGCCATTCAGAAATGCTGATTTCATATCAATCTAATGAATTTTTCATTGGTTTTAAGCTACAAGTGCTATAGTCATTTGAATAGTATCCATTATGGCAACTAGTGCAAATACTTCAAAGTAGTTAATTCTAGGCTTTTATCTCTAACCTTTTACAACCAATCTTGCCTTCAAGCAATCTACCAAACTGTTAGGCTTGTATTTTGTCTTATATACCTATTTGACTCAAATAAGCTTCTTTCTAAGTGGTAAAGTAGTTAGCTCCCATTTGTCATTTTCTCTATTGGATGAATCTCATCATGTATTGCTTGAATCCATCATTTCATAGGAAATTGTGTCACAATCTGCAAATAGGAAAAAGTTCACAATAGTTTCATCAATGGATATATTTTCATGATTATTATCATATGTAACCATATTGTCTTGCAAACGAGCTAGCATCACTTGTATTTGTTGAGGATGCTTTGATGTCTCTAGAACTGCTATTGGTGGAGAAAAGCTTCTAGGGGATGAACTATCAGGTGAAGATCTTTTTATTTCCATTAACTTTGGTTCATCTTTTATGATAATACCTTGATGTTGTTCATCTCTTTGATTTCATGTCCATGCTTTATTTTCAATAAATTGGACATCTTTGTTCACAATCACTTTTTTTGTTACAGGATTGTATAATTTGTAACCCTTGGTCACTTCATTGTAGCTAATGAAAATGCACTTTTGTCTTTTGTCATCCAGTTTCTTTCTTTGCTCATTCGAAATATGGGTATATACAAGACACCCAAACACACGCAAGAAAGACATTTTTGGCTTGTTACCACTCTAAGCTTCTTCTAGGGTTCCTCTGAGAATATTTTTTGTGAGACACCTATTTAATAAAAATATGGCACAAGCAATAGCTTTTGCCCAAAAAGGCTTATATAGTAGAGTTTCAGTTTTCAATAAACTCCTGGCCATTACAAAAATTATTATATTTTTTCTTTCAACTATGTCATTTTGCTGAGGTGTATAACTAGTTGTCAACTAACATTGGATCTTTTGACTTTTGTAAAAATTTGAAAATTCATTTGAAGTGAACTATTTTCCTCTATCAAATATCAAGGTTTTTATATAACAACCACTTTATTTTTTTACAAAAGTCTTAAATTTTTTAAATTTCTCAAAGGCCTCTGATTTTTCTTTAAGAAAATATACCCAAGTCTTTCTAGTAAAATTATTCACAAAAATTAATATGTACCTTTTATGTCTAAGTGATTCTACCTCAACTGTACAACATATGTCTGTGTGCACTAACTCTAAAGGTTGCGTGGCCCTTCTAGCTTTTCTAAGTGAAAAGGAGTTTTTATGTCATTTTCCAAGAATACACCCTACACACTTTCGATCAGGAGCTTTAATTACTGGTAAGCCAGTTACCATCTTTTTCTGAGCCAATATTTTTAACCCATGGAAATTCAGATGACCATACTGAAAATGCCACAACCATGCTTCATCTTTCAAAATTGTTGAAAAATTCATCCATGTTCTTGTTTCCATGATAAGAGGAAACATGCAATTCTTTGTCATATATACTGTTGTAATCATTTTGCCGTTTTTATCTTTGATTGTGCAAACTCTATTTTGGATATCAATTCTGTATCCTTTTTTAGAAAGCTAGCCGATACTCAATAGGTTCCAATAAAGACTTGGCACAAAATAAAAATTAACAATAATAATATTTGTATCATCTTTGGATTGGATGTTGATATTAGCTCCACTCATAACATGAATTTTTTATTTATTCATGAAATTTACTTCTCCATGTACAGATTCATCTAGATATGAGAAAAACTTATTCCTTCTACATATGTGATTACTACACCCAGTATCAAGATACCATATATCTGTATACTCCATATGTGACTCATTTGATTTGCACATAAGCACTAGGTTCTCTTCCACATCTGTAGTATTTGCATGCTCCACAAACTTATTTGGCATCTTGGTATATCACTTGTTTCGATAATGTTCATATTTTTTGCATCTAAATCATTAAATATTAGATTTGTTACTGCTCCACTCTAACCTCTTCAATGTTTTTGAAAATTGCTATCACTTGATTTTTCTTTATTGACGAAATTAGAATATCCACCTTTTCCACATCCTCATCCTTGTCTGCCACGACCTCAATTACCTTGGTAGCTTTCGTAATTTTGGTGATTCATCATGCTTTGCAAAGCTTGCTCAGGACTTGAGTTTATGGCTTTCTAATTCATCTGTTGCTCGTTTGAATACAACGAACCCATCAACCTCTCTATTGACATGATTGATGTATCTTGTGATTCTTTAATTGTTATAACAACGTAATCAAACTTTGTAGTCAAAGATTGCAAGATCTTTTCTACAACTCTGATGTTTGAAATGTCTTCACCATACTTTCAATTGATTGACTATGAACTGAACTCAATCAAAGTAGGCTGAAATTGATTCTGAGTTGTTCATGCGTAATGACTCAAAATCATCTTGTAGTGTTTGTAACTGCACTTGTGTGACATAATCATCACCTTTGTAGGATTTTTACACAATATCCCACGCCTCATTTGCTATATTTGCACATGATATTTTTTTTCCAATATTGGTTCTTCAACGGCTTGAAAAATTATATATAATGCTTTTTGATCCTTTTCCCAAGTCTCCACCAATGCATTCTTCTTTTCTTTCTCCAGTGCATCAAACTCCTTTTGGTTTTATACTTCAATATAGCTAGTCTTCACTAAACTTCACAAATCCTAAGATTTGAAGAATACTCTCAACTGGACACTCCAGTTGTCATAATTTTTGCCATTTAATTTAGGAAACTGCAATTAGATCGAATTTGACACTGTTTCACAATCTGGCTTTGATACCAAATGTTGGAACTAAAAACCAAAAGAATAAAATAAAAGAAGAATATTTTTAGAGAAGAATATGAGAAAAGAGAAATTCTTTGATCATAACTCTACCTCAATACATAAACAAATACTGCACTCTATCTAACTTACATGCTCGTTAGCTTATTTCACTTCCTCACTTTTTGATTATATTATAAAAACTGAAATAAGCTATATTTATAGATAAAACTAGACTAATAAGATAAGAATAAAATGTTCAACTTCATCTCACCAAATTAGCATTATCTTTATTATACTTTATCTACTGCATTTGAAAAATAAAGATTTAAAAGTTTATCCTAACAAATCAACCTTATCTTCACTGAACTTTATATGTTGCATTCCTAAAATAAAAACTTAAAGTTTATTTCAAATTCTATCCTTATTTTGTTATAATTGACGTTTTAATTTTCACAATTTAAGACTTAAATTTTTATCATTTTGTTTTAAAATTTAATTTAGATTATTTTTAATAAAAATTTATAATTTTTTATATATTGATTACATAAAAAAATTATATACATATATAATTTTGTAAAAGAGATTATAAATTTTATATAAAAAATTATAACTTTTATAATGTTTATATTAAACTTTTCTAGCATTATACGACGTCCTACCACCGTAGGTTGGTCTCGTTTACTAAACAAATTGTCTGCGCAAACTGGTTACCTGTATGAGGAGGAAATGTCTGGTCAAGCAGTTATTCAAACTGGATTACTACAGATTGTGTACGCCGCCACAAATTTCTTCCGAAATTAGCGTTTGCAATGACACGTCTTACATCAATCCTAATCCGGAAGCATAACAAATTATAATTTAATGTATTTTAAATAGATTTACGTTAAAAATATAAATATGTATAATTTTAAATAAATTTTAATTTTAATTATTTATATACTTTCAAAAGACATTTCTTTTATATGTTTGTGTAATTTTTTATGAAGATTAATTAAATTGATATAAGAATTGAAATATTTAAATCAATTAATAACTTCTTCTCAAACATAGCTTTCTTCCATCTGATTATTGAATTACTACTAATAATTATATTTACTTCACGTATAAAATTTGAAACAATTTAGATAACAATAAATATATAATCAAATAGTTAAAATTCCCTTGTATATAAAAAATAATTGTCAACGATGCAATTTAATCAATCAGAAAATTTCAACAAATCCTTAAACTGCAATCTAGTGAGTGTAAAAAATGAAAGAGGGATAGTGAGGAAGAGAAAGAATAGGGAAGGCATCGAAAGTTTTTAATGTGATTCGATTAAAGTCAGTTATTGACTTCTATCTCCACAATAATATTATTTTTTAACCTTTTTGTTGAGTAAATTATTTTTACAATAGGTTCTTTCCGAGTCTAAAATTGGCTCTTTGGGGATCCTTTCCCCTTTACAATAATCTCAATCCTTATTTATAATTGTTGGGATGTGTAATCTTAGTGTGTTCTAAAAAAGAAAAATAATAAATTAATTATAAGTTGATTCCTGCAAATTGATGTATATAAGTTGGCCATGCAAGTTACTCCTCTTCGGGGTTCAACCATAACAAATATGTTCTGACCTACGGACTAGAGCTTGTTGTTAATGAGCTGGGGCTTCACCTCAGGCTGTTAGCGACCTAAGTTCATTTCTTGGTCAGCCCGTGCCTTGTTCCAATGGCCTAAGTTGATGTATATAAGTTGGTCATACAAGTTACCCCTCTTCGGGATCAACCATAACAAATATGTTCCGACCTACGGACTAGAGCTTGTTGTTAATGAGCTGGGGCTTCACCTCAGGTTGTTAGCGACCTAAGTTCATTTCTTGATGAGTCCGTGCCTTGTTCCAATGACCTTAGTGCTGGTTTAAGTTAAGTCCTTATCTATTACGCTCGTCTATTGGGCTTATTTGTTGGACTTTTATCAGTCTATTTGCATGATTGTAAAAGATATCTATAACAATAATATTTTACATTAATATAATTTATTGATGGAATATTAACTATTTCATAGAATATAAAATTTTATAAATATAATTTATAATATATATATACTAAATTTAAAGGTGAATTTTGAAAGAAATTTATTTTAAATATTATGTAATAATGATGCAAGTATATATTTTATTAACACTAGTGTTAGTTTATCACGGTAGATTTTTATAATTACAGTTGTGCATTATAAACTGAATACATTCTTCATCCACGTGCTTTATTATGATCATAAAAGAGACATGTTACATACATATTACATTTTTACATAATCCTCACATAAATAATTTTAATCATTAAATTGTTTTGTAGATCCAAATAAAATGATAGAAATAGGATTGTGTGAAGACATTATTTACATTATGCACCTAACTTTTCTCGTTATAAAATTGTAAATGCAATTTTGTTGCATGGCAATAACCGCAAGAAAATAAAAATTTTTGCATGCTGAAATTGCTGTTGTGAAAGTTGGTGTTATAAATGATTGTTGATCTCAAAAGATTAAATTATTAAAAGAAGATCAATGCATAATCTTGTTATGTTATAATACTTCCCCATACTTTATCAAAGCTTCAAGCAGATCTAAAATAATAACTGCAGGTACACAAAAATTTCATATATAACCGCTCCTCTCTTTTACAATATATATATATATATATATATATATATATATTATATCAATATCTAAAAATATCAATGCTAAACATATCATGATATTGAGGCTGTACTTGTACTTCATTCACTGGCTCCATATATGATCTCTTATGAAACTCGGTGGAATCAGGCTTATTCATCAACCAAGAACCCTCAGCCATATAGCTTTCATCGACAACATTGCTCATCCTCCATCGTTGATAGCTTGAATCCTTTTCATTTTCAGCACCATTTTTATGGCTACCTTCTTCTGTGAACGTTTCTGCAACATTAGAATCTTGGCCAGTGAGTTCTTGAACAATGGCTCTGAAGTTCGAAGTACTTGTCTTCACCTTCATAGGGCTTGAGATATAAGTAACTTTGATTTCCTTCTTGTTTTCCCTCAGTTTGCTCTGCCTTTGGCCCTTCATCACACTCTGGTTGTTGTTAACTCCAAGCATATCCATTTTTCTCCACTATTTTGAAGAAATGAACTCCAAAACAGTGTTTGTTATATAAGGCTGATGCTGAATAACTGATTTTCGTGATGAATAAGAAAATCCCACTTGCACAAATCTTTATATAGTGGTACGAAAAAGGGAATTTTCTAGGCAAATGGGAATTTTCCGGGAAAGTGAAGGAAGGAAAGAAAAATTGGAGGAGGTGGCGATGGAGGAAACGGAAGGTAATTGGGAATTAAATAGGTTTAGAAGATTCTGAAAGGATGCTTAAGTGACCCGTAAGCATATCAAGAGGGATTTTTGTGATGGGCATTAGTTTGAAGATTTGATTCTACCACAAGCGGATTGTGTTCAATGAACCATTAGGTCACGTGCGCAGCCATAGATGACTAGAAAAACTCAGCTGCCACGAATTAAAAAACCAGAGGAGGAATTTGGGATTTTGTGATTTATCATTTGACCATATACGAGGTCGTCATTGTTTTTCGGCAACCAGGTTGGTTGTGACGGTGGGTGATACTAATTGCACCGTTGATGTTTTTTCCAACACTGTCTTTGAGATCATCAGATAATTCTGTATAGTGTAATATTTTGCATTTTAAAAATTAAGTTAACATATCATTTATAAAAAAAAAAAAATAGTTATGAAATTAAATTAATTTTGAATTTTTTGTATTTTATCAAAATATAAGCACCTATTTTCTTATCCGCGATTCTTATCTTTTATTTTAAATTAGATTGTTTTTTTTATCTTTATAATTTTACTCAATTTTAAATTAAAATTTTATAATTTATAAGTTTAGAATTTGAATCCTTATATCTAATTTTTGTTTCAAATTGAATATTTGTCATCACTTTTCTAATTACTGACATATATGGACGACACTTCTTGATGCAATTTAACGTAGTTGATGAAAATATCATTTGTATTTGTGTTTTAAATGATAAATAATATATGAAAAAATTATCACACTTTATGAAATCATTTTATTTTTCAAAGAAATTTGATAATGATATGACTCTCAATTTATAAATTATTAGTATATAGTTCTTCATATATATATATGAATCATTGAAAAAATTTAACTAAAAAAATAAGAAGTATTTAATTAGAAATAAAAATAAATATAAGGATTCAATTCTAAAATTTTAAATTCTAAACATATAATTAAAAATTTAGTGAGATTGTAAGTAGCGGACAAGCATGAAGTAATTTAACTTTTATTTTTGTTGACGGTAGATTTTGATTCTGGGTCAAACTCCAGTTAACAAAGAATTCTTTTCGGGTCTCAAACTGCAATTTAGCTCCAAATGCAACAGATAAACAGAGAAGGTAAGAAGAAGGAGAAGAACAATGAGGGACACAGAGTTTTTAACATGATTCGGCTAAATCCGAACAGTACTGAACCCTACGTCCGTGATAATGTATTGATCTAAAAGTATTTTTATAGAGTTTCAGTATGGTGGCTTCCGCCTCCTAATGTTCATCTCCTTCTTTCTATTTATAGAGGAGATGATGTTACAATCATAATTTTACATGCAATAAATCTATTATAGTATGCAATGTTCGTACAAGACAAAGTGTATCTTTCAATTCGGCTACTGCAGATTGTCTTCTGCAAGTGGGCCCTATGTGTCTACTGGGCATAACATGTGCTTGTCCCCTTTTTAACGAGCTCCTGGGTTAAAGGTCGCACATCACGAGCCAGAGCCTTTGGCTTGGGAGAGTTGCTGCTTTCTAAGGCAGCGAGACCGAGTTCGTTCTTGCTAGGGCGAACTCAGGCAGAGGAGGCCACCATTGACGCGAGTTGGAACTTAGTGCTCTAGGTGTCCTGGCGAGCTGAGATCTTGCAATACTCGGGCTATTTGGCAGCCCATTAAAGATGTTTCGAATTTCACCTATAAAAATTTTATTCTCTAAAAATATAAGTTATATTATAAAAGGGTCTAATTCATCATGAATTTAAGCTTTGTTTTTATAACTAACTTAAATATGGAAGTATGTTCGATAGATTACTTCTATGTTACAGCTTTGTTCCTATGATTAATTTAAACATTGAAGTATGCTTAAGGAATCATTTTTATCCTATACCATTAATATTATTTCTTGACCCAAATCATTTCTCTATTGCTTATGATCAGTTTATCCCGGTAAAAGAGTTTCAATGCTCATTTTGAATTTATACAAACATGGTGGCTTTCCCTAATTGTGATGCACAACAAACAATGAAACCACAAGAATAATGTATTGATGGTGGTTGTAAATTGATGTATCTATTATGTCGGAACATATTTTATCAGCAACATTATGAAATCTTGTCAAATATTTCTGCATCCATCTTTCCACTACGGATGTGACGTTTTGGCCTTCAAATTCCTTGCATTAGTTAATTTCAAAAGGTGATTAATTAGTCTGGCTTATAATCATTGAACATCACCAATAATTGCTAATTTAATCCTCACTAAATTAGTCTAATTCAAAAAAGAATTAATCAGAATAGTTAAGAAATATTTAGTTAATATCATCCAAAACATAAATTTTTTAAAAACTTATGTATATTTATTTAATTTACTTTCTTTACAAAAGCACATAAATTTTTAAAAATTTTATAATTTCAACATCATTAAACAATCTTTATGTAGTGTATATAAACGGAGAAATGCTCCATGATTCTGTGAATAAAACATAAAAAAATTTGAAAAAATTGTAGAAAACTCCTTTCTATTTAGAAGAGAAAAAAAAAAAATTTACCCTTCTTAAATTGCGTTTAATAAAAAAGAAATTATATGTTTGAAATATTTTAAGGAAAGCTATTATATCAATGTGGTGCAGAAGCATACAATTTTATTTCAATAAGAATATGATATTTGATTTTAGAAATCCATCAGTTCTAACATAAAATTCAATTCAAAGCGCTGTATTTTGTGTAGTTTGTATATAAGACAATATGCAAGTCTTCTTAATATTTTAATCAAGAACATTGAAAAAAATACAATCAAAAGCACAACACACCAACACCTGTTCTTATTATTATTATTATTATTATTTTTAAGAAAAAAACTAACACTGCTTGAGTTATAAGCTGAATTAAAATTTTGAATTAAAATTATTTCATAAATAGATTATCATAAAATTTTTAATATAAAAATAATTTATAATTTAATATTTATTGTATTCATATTATTTTAAAGCAAGGAAATAAAGTAAATAAATATTCATTTGAACATGTAACAACTAAATATTTTACTAAATTAATTAGTAAAAATTATTGATAATGATCATAAAAATGTAAATTATTCTTATTTTGTTTGTTAGTTGTATTTTTTGTTGTGATATCTTGCATTGTTAATCTATCTTACAGTGAGGTTCTTTCCCTTTCTTTTCTTTTTTTCAACAAATTTTAACTTTTACCATGATATTTGTAATTTCAATATTTCTTCACGAAGTGTAAATTTTTCTTCGAACCGACATGTTTCCTTAATTTATTTCGTTAGATACACTGCTCAATCACTGGATATGATACAAAACGTCGTCGTGTCCATGATACTTACTCAGTATTTATATTCCTATTTTATTTCATTTCTGCAACCGAAGATAGGGAAAAGTTTCAGATATTTCGACTATTTCAAAATGATTTTTTGTTCCTTGGTTAAAAGGCAAGCACACATAGCGCATGTGCTATCGCAGCAAATGGCAAATATAATATATTAGCTTGTTATACATGGATTTGATTAATTTTATTTAATATTAATTTATAATATAAATTTAAATTATTATAATATATTTAAATATAAATAAATTATTATTATATTTTTATCAATTAGATAATTATATAATTAATATAATTATATTTATGTTAATTATAAGAAAATATTATATTTATTTTAATTTAATAAAATTATTACATTAATATCTTAAATAAGTTAAATTTATCATTTAAATTTTTTTTATCTTTCTAAAAATATTTTTTTAATATATTAATGTTCAGATAAATTTATTTATAATTTTTAAAAAAACTTATATTAACTACTTTATAACAAAAGATTTAATACTATCGCAGCAAAATGGCAAATATAATATATTAGCTTGTCTCAACGTGATACATGGATTTGATTAATTTTATTTACTATTAATTTATAATATAAATTTAAATTATTATAATATATTTAAATATAAATAAATTATTATTATATTTTTATCAATTAGATAACTATATAATTAATATAATTATATTCAAATTAATTGTAAGGAAATATTATATTTATTTTAATTTAATAAAATTATTACATTAATAACTTAAATAAGTTAAATTCATCATTTGAATTTTTTTTCATATTTTTAAAAATATTTTCTTAATATATTAATATTCAGATGAATTTATTTATAATTTTTTAAAAAACTTATATTAACTACTTTATAACACAAGATTTAATTATTAATTAATAAAAATTCATACATTGTTATAACTAAAACATTATCTTAAACATATATATTTTAGAAATATTTTTTATAAAGTTTTAGAAATATTTTAAATTATAATTGTGATGAATACTCAAAAGTAATAAAAATTTCAAAAATATTAAATTTAGTATTTGATATTCAAGGTTAATGTGAAAATTTATAGAGTAAGAATTTTTAGATAAACATTATCTATCAAATAAAAATTAGATATTATTAATCATGTACTGATAAGTATTTTATTTTTATATAAATATAACTGTTTCTTTACATATAAATTATTTAATATCAATAAAAGAGAAGATATTTTGAATTAAAAAAATATTATATAATTCAAAAGTTTTATTTATGACTAGATTGAAACGAAAAGAAATAAAAAAATTAAAATTTTTTATTTTATCTCTGATTATGAGTGGTGAGATTTAGGTGATGATAAATATCATATCTTTTATAATACTCAGGGAGATAACACCTTAGTAAAAAAGTGTATGCTCCTCTTGGAGAGAGGCAAGCGCACACCACAATTTTGTTTTTTTCAAAAAATAATATCAACATTATTAAACTGTTGGGATTGTCTCGAGTCCCAGTGGTCACTAGACTACATTAACCACAAATACTTAGGTAAACGCCTGATTGCTAAATATTAAGCCCCGTATTGCATGGTCATTATGCTACGCACTAAACGTTTTGTTAGAAGAAGAGTTTAATTGATTTATTTCACAAATTTTGAGTTTGTGTCATATATTTATTATTAGAATTATATATATTGTTTAAATTGAGTTATAATTTTTATTAATATTTTAAAATCTAGGCCGGATGCTTGGTCATTGACCCGGCAAGATGATTGAATCAAAATCGGATTAGCTAAACCGGTTAAATCGAATGGTTGAATTAGTTAACATATCTTTTATATAATATATATATATATATATATTATGCAAATAAAAAAAATTAAATTTACTTAGCTAGTAATATAAGTATATTTCTAAAATATAACAAGTAAATATTGATCTTATCATAATTATAATTGTCCAACACAGTTTTGATTCAAAATTCCTCTGTTTATATACACTTAAATATAAATAATTTAATAAGACTATAATACAGAAAAATTAAAATTGAACTTTAAATCTAATTTTGTACCATTAGACTTAGACTTTTTGTTTTTAAGACTTTGAGTTAAGGATATCGGGGCTTGATTTGGACTTTTATGGGTTGAAAATCTTGAGTTTGTTTTAATTGATATTAAAATTAAAGTTGCCAAATATATATATATATATAGAATCAGGTTTCACCAAGTCAAACTAGGTTTTTAGGTATTTTGTATTTGAAGGTCAAACTATTATGTTTTGGCCACCAAATGACCGTTCAACTGATTGAACTGATCGGGTTGATTCGAATTTCATAACAATGATTTTTACATTAGGCAAAAGGATAGCCTTGTGTGAAGAACAAAGTGTTGGTTTGACACTCATATCATAAAGGATAGAAGTTATGTCAACAAGGATGCGAGTGATATAGTTGTTAGTTAAAACTTTTGGTTTTGGTGTATAATCATTAGAAATTATGTAGGACAACTAGTTGACTTATTTTTATTCTACTTTTGTAAGAAAAACTTGAAGAGACCATGAGTCAAGACCCATTTTAGCAATCTCAAACAGTTTCCCAAAATGATGCATTTGCTAAGGTATTTAGACTTGAGAACACAAGTTGAGTATGAGGTTTGGGATTTGGCACTACAAGAATATGCATTTTTATCTCTAACCGATTTATTCCATTGGAAATAGCACAAAAATTCAAATGGATAGCTATTTTTTTTATCCAATTAAAATCCATTGGAAATTTTTTTACAATTCCACTAGAAACTAAATTCAAGCAAAATTTTTTACGAAAATCTGACACAAAAGTTTAAAAATTTTGTTCACTGTTTTCAATGGAAAAATTCATCAAAAAGTTAAAAACCCCATTAATTAAACCCAAATGGCATCCTTGTTTCCCCATTTTCCTTTTCCTTTTCCTTGTTGCACTAGAGTTCTTCTTTCCCTCTTAGCATGGTTCTTGCATTTTGAAGGTAAAATTTATAAATTTAAATTGATCAAATTGTTCATAATACTTTGTTTAATATTTCTACCGATTGTTTGTGTTGATTTATTCAATTTTTCATATTGTAATTGATTTTTGTTATTTTGGTGTATATAGTTTTGGGTTCAAGCTAGTGTAGGAGTCTATTCCGCATTTGTCTTCCTTGGATACAAGGGTAGTATATATTTTTAATTACTAATTGATTAATTATTAAAGCAATTAATTGTTTTGCTAGAATGACATGTAAAATTAGATCAGATTTAGGAATTATATTATGAATTAGGATTACTAATTATATTTTGAATCAAATTTAGGAACTTTATAGGCATTTTCCAATTCTACGAAATGGGCTGACAAAGGCTTGGTGGTAGATCAATTCAAGTGAGAAAAGAGCTAAGTTCGCTAGATCATCAGTTATACGAGCACAAAACGAGACAGAAGTCCCAGCTGGCTAAGGGACGAGTCCCAATTCGTATAGCCAGTAACTCGCTATATATGAGCTCTCACAGTTCGTCCTCGTTGATCGAAGGTCAACAGCGACCCAACACACGGACAAAGCATCATGCTCAGCAACAAGCTCGCTAAGGGTAAACTTGAGGCAACGACCCTCTCAAACTTGGTTCATGGGGCCAGTCTGCAAGAAGCAGTGTACAGGGCCCACCCGCAGAAAACAAAACTTTAGAAGTCAGTCAGCAATTTATAGAAGCCATTTTGTAGTAGTTTAGGATATCTTGTACATTTATTTTGATGTAACAAAAATATAAATTATAAAATTACAATTGTAACTCCTCAGCTTTTATAAATAAAATGAGGGAGATCACTGTAAAGAGAGGTTGAATCTGCATACAGAAACTCTATAAAATTTTCTCTAGACTAATAAAACACTCTTGTGAACGTAAAGACCGGTGCCCCCTAATTTTGGCTGAATCACATTAAAAATTCCTCTGTATGGTTACTGTTCTTCCTCTTCATCTCCTCATTTCCTCGCTTGGTTAATCGAAAAACAGTTTGAGTCCCAAAAGAACTCTTCTGGTTGGCTGGATTTTGACTGAACCAAAATTCATCATCAACATTTTAGTGCCGTTTGCGGGGACTTATCTATTTTAGTTGATTTTCAGTGTCCTAGCTGATTTCTTGTGCAATTTCAATGATCAGAGGAAGGACCACCAGAGCTTCAAATGCATTGGTTAATCGATTGGAAGGTCATGTGTTTACAACAGAATCCTCCATTGCTCTTGTCATAGGTGTTGCTGCTGGCTTGCCCCCAGCTAGCTCTTTTCAACTTGCTGCCATTGTTAATGGCATTGGTGAAGTACAAACCTGGCTTTAGTGTCAGTAAAGACTAGAAAATATGATGGGAAAACTGACTGAAGCAGTCACTGCACTAATACAAGCGCAAGCTCAGGGTCTGCAAAGGTAGACCAAAGTCATTACACCCGAGAACATTCACCAGTAGCATCAAGTTGCAAGTTCAAATAGAGCTAATCAAGAGCACACTTTAGGTCACCGCTCATGCGATCAAGAGGATAAGAAGAGCCATCAGGCCTCTAGCCAGCAATCCAGGGCATTAACTTCATTGGTACAAGAGTTACTTTAAAGGGTGAAGCAGTTAGAGACACACTCTTGAGCTCGAGATGATTGAAGTCACTCAGAGGATCAAACTCCCTTCTCCAAGGAAATTGAGATGGAACCCCTCCCTCATAAGCTCAAAATTTGTTCTATCCTGCTGTACAATGGGGGCAGCGACCTGCGCAACCACCTGGATATGTTTAACATTCAGATGGATCTCCGAGCAAGTAACCTCCTGATTAAATGTCGTATTTTCCTAGCCACATTAGGAGATACACCTTGAACGTTGTTTAGGAGCCTCCCAGCCCCGCAACATTGGCAACTGGGAAGAATGTCAGAAAAAATTTCTCAACCGATATAGGGCGCTGAAGAGGTAGCTTGCGCCCCTTGTCATCTTGCTATTATCTTTCAGCACAAGCATGAGTCATTGAAAGATTACATCGCTCGATTTAGGTGTAAGATCGACAACGTGGAAAGCCCATCTGATGAAAGCATTCTAACAGCAATCTCGGTAAGGCTTCGTAAGGATAGCAAGTTGTACAAAAGTATATACAAATCCCTGATAGTGGATCTGGGTGAATTTTATGATCGAGCTACCAAATAAATTAGGTGGGAAAAGACCTTTGGTTCAGAGAATCAAAGGGACAAGGCAAGTAGCTCCGAGCAGAGTAAGAATAAGAGCAATCACAAAAATGTTGAGGCCATTTCTGATAGCCATCCAATGAAGAAGGCCAGAACTGAATGACCTCAGCACCCAAGTCACCATGAACACTATAGTATCCTAGTAGATACTCTTGATAGAATATATGCAACAAAAAAAGATAGGGAAGACTTCGGGAGACCTTATCTCATAAGAACTCCCCCCGAACGCTGAGATGTGAGTAAATTCTACACTTATCACAATGAAATTGGCCACAACACTTTGAACTGTCGTGCGCTTAGAGATGTAACTGAGGACCTCATAAAAAATGGTCGTTTAAAAGATTATGTGGGGGGCACTAGCTTCAGCAGCCTCAATGAGATCCTGGGCAAGAATAAGCCACCACAGTGAGAATTATACACTAATCATGTAATGAGGCAAATACCCACTCAAACTCTTGATTGTTAATCCTTAAATGAATTGTTGGCAAAGCACCTATTCAATGGCGAGTTCTCACCTCTATTGATCCTACAGTTATCCAAGTCTATGTATACGACCTACTCTTCGACACCGCATGTATACGACCTCGCACTCATGCATGTGGTGCGTGACCTACTCTTCGGCACCAAATGCATGCAGCCTCCAAATCCATGCATGTGACCTATTCTTCAGCATCACATGTATGCAACCTTGCACTCATGCATGTGACCTACTCTTTAACACCACATGTATGTAGCCAACTATCCAAATCCATGCATATGATCTATTCTTTGACACCGCATTTATGCGACCTCGTGCTTGTGCATGCGACCTACTTTTTGGCACCACATGCATGCAGCTAGCTATCTAAGTCCATGCATGTGACCTATTTTTTAGCACTGCATGTATGTGACCTCGTGCTTATGCATGTGACCTATTCTTCGACACCACATGCATGAAGCCAGCTTTCTAAGTCCATGCATGCGTCCTATTTTTCAGCATCGATGTATGTGACCTCGCGCTTATGCATGTGACTTACTGATAATATAAGATTTGACACGTTTATTTGCCCTCATGTTTAGCATTTTAAGTGCCAAAATGATATGTTTCTAGTTGTGTTAATGTGTATTTGTGATTTGGTATCAATTGGTTCATTAGAACAAATTTCTGCATTTTCGGCCATAATTGAGCAGTTTTTGTAATTCTAGCATAACTTGAGAAATACTTGTCCAATTGATGTGATTCTTATCTTGTAGGAAATATAAGAGATATCTCTACAACTTTGATGAAGACTACAAGAGCTGAATCCATCATTTGGTTATCTGAAATTGGAGATGAAATTACTACAGAATTCTGTCTCTCGGGTAGCCTGACCTTCATGCCTTCAGAAGACCATATCTTGAGCTGTAGAGATCCAAATGAACTAAAAAAAATCCCAAATGTAAGCTAAGATATAAAGATACAATTTATATGAAGACTTCCTGAGCTGAAAGTGTCAAATTAGGCATAAAAAACTGGCTTCAACCCGGAGGCAGAGAAGCTGTGAAAAATGGGCCTGTAGAATGGGTTTTTCTTGGCCCCAATTGGCATCCAAATAAAGCCCATTGGAGCACCCTTTTGCTCCAGCAATTAAGCAGCCAAATGGAGACCAGAAAATATGAAGAAAAAGAAGAGGGAGTGGCCTACAAAAGAGGCTGAACACGCAAAAGAGGTGGCAGCAACCATCCAGTCAGCATTAACTCTTAACTACCCCCACTCAGCTTCCTTCTTTTTCTACCCTGGAAAGGCATTTGTACAGAGGCTTTTGCTGCATTTTGGAGTGAGTTTTTCTTAGGTTTTGCTGTGTATTTTTGGGGCTGAGAGCAAGCTTTTGCTCTCCCCCATTTTTCTTCCATTTTTTCTTATTTTTTTGGCCTGCCATGGAAGGCTGAAACTGTAACTACCCAAGGGGCTGCAATTTGAAGATTAATGAAGAGGTTTTTGTTCTTTCATTCTACATTTAATTGTTGGCCATTTATTTCCTATTTCCTCTCTATTTTTAGC